>CM053031.1:12190682-12247982 GCA_028564925.1 Lithobates sylvaticus | reverse complement strand
TTACGAATGTACGAATTTTTTTGTTCAATCCATTCGAAGCACGTTTAGCAGCACCATTGTAAGGGACACGGAAAATTACCAATTCAACAAAAAAAAAAAAGTTACGAATGTACGAATTTTTTCGTTCGTTTTCGTTTTTCGGATTTTCTTCATTAGTACATTCGTTGTTTCTAATTCTTTTTTTTTCTGATTTTCGTTGTTTTTCGGATTCGTACGATTCGAACGATTTGTTACGATTTGTTATTCGGATTCGTACGATTCAAATGATTCGTTCATTCGTACGAAAACGAACGAATGAAAATAACGAAAAAAAACCGAAAAACAAAAAAAAAAAACGAAACGAATTGCACATGTCTACCCAGCACTGCCACTGAGCGCAGGAGTTCTAGGATCCCTAGGAGTTTTATGTCTATTAATGGGCCCCTCAGCTCCCTAGTCCATGGTGTGCAGGCAGTGAGGAGATGATATGCTGTAACCTCTAGCAACCAATCAGTGAGCAGTAATGATGTGCAGTAACCTATAGCAACCAATCAGTGAGCAGTATTGATGTACAGTAATCTCTAACAATCAATCAATACGCAGAAATGATGTGCTGTAACCTCTAGCAACCAGTCGGTGAGCGGTAATGATACACTGTAACCTCTGGAAACCAATGGCAATAGCTGTCTGATCTGATTCAGTAAACTGATTTTGAGTCTAGCTGCTTTTTATTGTATGTCACAAAGAAGGTGGAGAGCGAAACTGTATGGAGGAGGGGGGCCAAATTTTTTTTTTTTGCCCAGGGTCCAATCAATATTAAAGACGGCCCTGCGGACAGGTGAGGGGTAGATTGTTGATGGTGGGCAAGTGAGGGGTAGATTGCATTCCTTCCTTGCTGATGCCCAGAACCTGGACCAAGCCTTAGGGTCCATTCATACCAGCCGCCACTATACAATGCATTTGGGGTCGGTGCATCACATTTTTTTTTTTTTTTTAAAACAAACTTTATTGAATTGTCACAGACATTTCATAAAGTTGAATTGGCCACCACGCTGTGTGAGGCAGGGGATTGCCTGGCACTGTAATGCCCTGAAAAAAAAGAGCACAGCAACACAGTGGTCTGAACAGGGCACACTGGGGACAAGGCAATTCGCCTTATCATGCAGTGGGGACTGTGCTGGAATAGATGCCCAACACAGTCCCACCGCATCTGGTGTGAATGTACCCAAACACTGACAGGGGTGCTTACAATTATCAGCCTTTATTTATTCACCTAAACCCTTTATCCCAAAAAAGAAAAAAAAAAAACTGTTGCTGTAACTGATTATGCTGTAGCTGGAGCTCAGCTTTCCGCCATCCAAAGTGAAGACACCCTAAGGCCCCTTTCACACTGGGGCGTTTTTCAGGCGTTTTTTCAGGCGCTTTAGCGTTAAAAAAAACGCCTGTAAAACGCTTGAAGGAAGCCTCATCTGCAATTCCAATGTGAAAACTCAAGTGCTTTAAGAGCCCTTTCACACTGCCAGCGCCCGAAAAACGCACGTAAATCGCCGCTTAAACTAGCAGCGCTTTACCATCGCCTTTCGAGTGCTAGTGGGGCGCTTTTAACCCCTGCTAGTGGCCAAAAAAGGGTTAAAAGCGCCCACAAAGCGCTGCTGCTACAAGTGCTTTTCAGGCGTTTTTTTAGGCGTTTTTCAGGCGCTTCCCATTGATTTCAATGGGAAGAGACGCTTTAGGAGCCGTGTATTCACCGCTCCGAAAGCGCTGCAAAGAAGCTGCTTGCAGGACTTTTTCTGACGCCCCGCCAGCACAGCGTCTCGGTGTGAAAGCACTCGGGGCTTTCACATTGGGATTGCAGTTGCAACTTCTTTCAGGCGCTTTACAGGCGCTTATTTTAACGCTAAAGTGCCTGAAAAATGCCATAGTGAGAAAGGGGTCTCAGTGTGAAAGCACTCAGGCTTTCACATTGGGATTGCAGATGAGGCTACTTTCAGGCACTTTACAGGCGATTTTTTTAACGCTAAAGCGCTTGAAAAACGCCTGAAATACGCCCCAGTGTGAAAGGGGCCTTAGGGTCGATATTCACACGAGAACACAGAGCAAAAAGTCGCAATCTGTGCGTGTTTCCCACACAGCAATCACAACTTTGCAGTCTGCGGTCCCCTGACGACGTCTATTACGACGAAACGCGCAGGCTGGAGCCATCGTGACGTCATCACGCCCGCCGGCCAAGTGAGGTGGTGCTTGTAGCAGGTGTCTCTCTCTTTGTCCTTTGTGAGTATTTGAGGGTATTTATATAAACAGCAGGCAGTATTATGATATTTTGGTCTTTGTATCCTCTTTGTTTATGTGGTGCTGTAGAACGTTTGCGTCTTACGTTGAGTTCATCCCCTTGGCCAGTGCTATCACCCTGGATGCTGATGCATTATGATACGCTGTTGACCTCCTCATGATATGGGGGGGGGTGCACCTGGTGGGGTGGGGCATTCACAAAATCTGTGGGGCACTACATAGTTGGAGTTGGATTTTGACACTTTATATTTATGGACATTTTTAGGGTATTATATGTTTATTATTATATTTTATGCACCTTTTATATTTGTTGTGCTTTGTTTCTTTAGATGCGTAATTCACTCTTAAAGGGATAGCGGCTTTAAATTTAAACAGGCTTCCATTGAAATACAGGGGCTGCGACTTGTCATGCGACTTTATGTGTCCAAAGTCGGGGTTTCAATGTAAGAATGTTCTGATAAAGTCTGGGCCTTATTCTCTGAGGTTTCCATTGTGTCTTGGAAGGTTCTGGAAGTTTTGTGAAGTTCCGTCTTGGTAAAGTTTCGGGACTATTATTGAGCCTTTGGTTGGACGCTCAGCGCAGACTTTTACTCTAAATGTCTAATGGGCGTCTCATTCTTTTATTGAGCCAAGTCTACACGGCACGCCGAATTCAGATTCCTCCGATAATGTCTGCAAAGATGTCTTTAATTGCTTCTCTGCAATGTCTGCTGCGGCTCTGACAAGATTTATTGGACGCTGCTTGTGACCATGAGACAACGCCGCCGAGATTTCAGACAATACCCTCCAGGATGCCAGGGCTGCGCTTTCCCTTATTTATATTTAGAGTTTTTATTGGATGTTACAATGTATAAAACACACATCAAGTTTCACACCGCATGAGCTTAAAGAGGAGCGCCGCACCTTAAGATCAAAAACAAAACTAGCAAAATAAATAAACAAAAAACTAGAATAAAAAAAATGAATACAAATTAAACAAATACATAAATAAATCAAACTTAAAAAAAATAAGGTAAAAATTTAAAAATAAATGAATCTAAAAAAAATAAAAAAAAATAAAAATTTAAAATACATTTAAAAAATCTTAATAAATAATACTGGGGAAAATAAAATACAAAAAAATTATAAATCACGTTACCTAAAAGACACCCATTGTGTCACATCCATAATTTCTAAGCCGATCCCAAATAGAGATCTATCTATCTATCTATCTATCTATCTATCTATCTATTATTAATCTAGCTATGTATCAATTAATTTATCTATCTATCTATATTATCTATTTGCTATCTATCTAGTTAATATCAATCTTGCTATCAATTAATGTATCTATCTGTCACCAATCAATAAATCAATCAGTCTTTCTGTCTATTATCTATCTATTTTATCTATTTCCTATATATCTAGTTACTATCAATCTTGCTATCAATTAATGTATCTTTCTATCTATCTATCTATCTATCTGTCATGAAGATCCTGCCAGAAATCTAAACCCGGGCCGTCCCGGCCCTCAGATTCCATTGCGCATGCGCATGCGCGCCCGGGCGCGGGCACGTGCACAACCGCGCACAGGGAGACGGGCGCGCGCCCTAGTTAGCACCAGCCGGCCTATTTAAGCCTGGCTTGAGCAGACGGTCTTTGCTGTCTGCTCTACAGCGTTGTGGTGTAGTAAAAGAAACCTGATCCTGTTATACCTGTTCCTTTGACCCGGCTTGCCATAAGACTATCCAGCTTTCTGCCTGTACCCGACCCCGGCTTCCAGTGACCATCCTCCTGCCTGATCCATTGTACCTTGCTCCTAGTTCAGATTCATTACCTGACTTCTTTGATGAACTCTGGTTCCTTGTTAAGTCTCTGTCCAGTCTGCAGTCTGACCCCTGTAACGAGCCTGTTCACCTGTTGGTTCCAGTCCATTCAGTGGTTCCATTTCCTGTGTCCAGTTCCTGTCAGCTCTGCTATCCAAGTGTACCTGTGAGCCTGCTTTCCAGAGATCCTGCCAGCTCTGCTATCCAGTTTACCTGTGAGCCTGCTTTCCAGAGATCCTGCCAGCTCTGCTACCCAGTTTACCTGTGAGCCTGCTTTCCAGAGATCCTGCCAGCTCTGCTATCCAGTTTACCTGTGAGCCTGCTTTCCAGAGATCCTGCCAGCTCTGCTACCCGGTTTACCTGTGAGCCTGCTTTCCAGAGATCCTGCCAGCTCTGCTACCCAGTTTACCTGTGAGCCTGCTTTCCAGAGATCCTGCCAGCTCTGCTATCCAGTTTACCTGTGAGCCTGCTTTCCAGAGATCCTGCCAGCTCTGCTACCCGGTTTACCTGTGAGCCTGCTTTCCAGAGATCCTGCCAGCTCTGCTACCCAGTTTACCTGTGAGCCTGCTTTCCAGAGATCCTGCCAGCTCTGCTATCCAGTTTACCTGTGAGCCTGCTTTCCAGAGATCCAGCTAACCTGTTTCCTTCCCACCGGTCTGTTGATCCTGCCAGGCACCCGTGCTCCTCCTCACTCCTGGCTCTCCTGTTCCCACACCAGGGGACCAGGAGTGGGAGACGCAAGGGAGGCCTCTCCCTGCAATCTCGGGCTCGCACCACCAGGTACGTGACACTATCTATCTATCTATCTATCTATCTATCTATCTATCTATCTATCTATCATCAATCAATGAATCAATCAGTCTGTCTGTCTATCTATTAATTATTAATCGATCTATCTATTATTATTCTATCTCTATCTATCTATCTATCTATCTATCTATCTATCTATCTATCTATCTATCTATCTATCTATCTATCTATCTATTTATTATCTATCTATCTATCTATCATCAATCAATGAATCAATCAGTCCATCTGTCTATCTATCTATCTATTATCTATCTATCTATTATCAATCATTCTGTCTGTCTATCTATCTACTGTTACTGTATTCTATATTACTGTAATCTATTTTATCTATCTCCTATCGATCTAATTATGATCTATCTATCTATCTGTCTATCTATCTATCTATTATTTATCTATCTATCTATCATCAATCAATGAATCAATCAGTCTATCTATCTATCTATCTATCTATCTATCTATCTATCTATATATTCACATCTATCTATCTATCTATCTATCTATCTATCTATCTATCTATCTATCTATTATTTATCTATCTATCTATCTATTATTTTTTTTTTAATCCATAACGTTTTTATTGAGAAAATGGTAAGGTAAACAGGTAACAGAGACTTTACATACATTGCAAGTGTACATAGATGTGCAGGTACAATGGGATCTCAAGGGTTATTACAAACATCATATAAGCATGACCATGGATTCAGCGGTCCCTTCAATTGGGTCTTGTAGTATATCCGGTTGCGGTTATATTTAGTGAAGGCAAGGTTGGAGTAGGGGATAAGAAAAGGGGTGTGTGGAACCTATGTAGACTCGGGTGATTCAGTGCAGATGTAAGAGGATTTACGCCAGTGGGGCCATCTTCAACGGGCCCCACTCTGGCGCCAGCGGGGTTTGACCTTATACAGGCTGTGGTCAGGAGATCTCCTACAAAATGTGGTTCGGGAAGACCGAATAAAGCCAAGATATTTCCGGTCTTCTGGGAAGGGAAAGAAGGGGGAGGGGATCAGAGTAGAGAGGAGAAGAGAGAGAGGAGGGGGGGGGGGGGGGAGGGGGGGGTGGGGGGGGTGGGAGAGGGGTAGGAGGGGGGTTAGGGCACGTTGGGGGGCCTTCACCAGTTTCCAGGGTTCCCCCTAATGCGTGGGGGGGGGTAGCTACGGTCTCAGGTGAGCGGTTCACGGGATCCGTTCTGTCCCGTGGGAATTATGGATTTGTATTGTTCTGTTGACTTGAAGTGTATCCAACACGCCCATGTTGTGGTGAATTTCTCCACTCTCTCTTGCGAGATGTGGATCAGTTCCTCCATTTCTTGTATCTTAGAGATTCTGTGCAGCCATTCTCTAATGGGGGGGGGGGGGGGTGGTAGTGGAACGCCAGTGTGCTGGAATGCAGAGTCTTGCTGCACTAACCATGTGCATTGCTAATGATTTGTAATATGAGCGTTTGGAGAGGGAAGAGTGGTGAAGTAAGAACTGTGCAGGACCGAAGTCTAAGGTGTAAGTTGTAACTTTTTCTATTAAGGAGTGTACCTCTGTCCAGAATGGTTGAATGAGCGCGCATTCCCACCAGATGTGTAGCATCGAGCCAACCGCTGAGTTGCACCTCCAGCATTTATTTGTGACTGAGGGAGAGAATTTGTTTAGGCGTTCAGGGGTCCTATACCATTTAGTGATGATTTTATAGCTATTTTCTTGGAGTGCTACATTAAGCGAGCCTTTGTATTCATCGTCGGACAAGGACAGTTGTAAGTCCTTCTCCCACGACAAGCGGGCGATATCATTGGCCTGTTTAAGGGTAGGTGCTTCTTGCAGCAGTGAGTATAGAAAAGATATGACGTGTCTCTGTGGGGAAGTCTGAGTACAGAGGGTTTCGAATTGTGTGAGATTCCTCAGACAAGCGGTCGGGGGGTTTCGTGTAGTGAGGAAGTTCCTTATCTGCCTGTAGGACCAGAAAGGAAATGATTGGGTCTGAGATTTAGCTGCTAGGTCCTCAAAAGGGCGGATTCGGCCTCTTTTGAACATATGGTGCACTAGAATGTCTTCATGTGGCCATTCGTCTAGTAGGAAGAGGTGCGATTCCCCCGGGGGGAATTCTGGGTTCTCTCGTAGGGGCGTTTTAGGTCCCGGGTGTGAGGTTAGATTGGCCGGGTTTGTCAGGTTCTTGAAGGATGTTAGGGTGGGGGAAATGAGGGGGTGCGATCTGAGGCTTGGCGGCCAGTGTGTGGGTGAAACCCATGGTAGGACGTGTAATGGGATGCTAGAGAAGGAATTCTCGAGGGGGACCCAGGTTTTCTCCCGTTTATGAACCTTCCAGTCGACCACTCTTGCTAACTGGCAAGCTAAGTAGTATTGGTGGATGTCTGGTAGACCGATGCCTCCCCTTGTCTTGGATCTCGTAAGGCGGGTGTATTTTATGCGTGGGGGTCGGTTTCTCCAGACAAATATCGAACAGTCTTTTTTGTATGACTTGAAGAAGGAGGGTGGGAGATGTATAGGGATGGTCTGCATCAGATAAAGCAGCTTAGGTAGTATTACCATTTTAATGAGGGCAGACCGTCCGAACCATGAAACGTTAAGGTTCGCCCACTCCTTTAGATCAGCCTGGATTTTAACTAGGGTCGACTGGAAGTTTCGCGCGTAGAGGTCCTTTAGGTCTTTAGTGATTTGGATGCCTAGATATGTTATCTCATCATCCTTCCAAATAAAGGGGAAGGAGGTTTTACAGTGAGCGACCTCTCCTGCGGGTAGGGATATATTAAGGGCGTGCGACTTAGAATGGTTTATTTTGAGGTTTGACAGTGAACCGTATATTTTCATGTCTTCTAGCAGGTTGGGTAGGGAAGTACGGGGGTTTCTAAGAGACAATAGGATGTCATCGGCAAATGCCGAGATTTTGAATTCCCTGTTCGCGACTTGGATTCCGTTAATATCGGGGTTTGAGCGCAGTCTATTGAGAAGGGGTTCGAGTGAGAGAACAAAGATGAGAGGGGAAAGGGGGCAGCCCTGTCTAGTTCCGTTAGATATGGAGAAGGCGTCCGACAGGTGACCGTTGACTCTAACTCTTGCTGAGGGGGAGCGGTATAGAGCTTCTATGAATGAGCACATGCGAGGTGGGAGGCCAACCCCCCTCAGAACTTCTCGCATGTAGTCCCAGGCCACTCTGTCGAACGCCTTCTCCGCATCAAGGGAAAGCAGGAAACCCTGGGACTTCGAGGAGGTGAGCCAGTGATGGAGGTTGAGCGTTCTAGTGGTGTTATCACGGGCTTCGCGGCCCGGGATAAAGCCGACTTGATCGGGGGAGATAAGAGTGGGAAGAAAGGGGATTATTCTATTCGCGAGGATTTTGGCGTACAATTTTATATCGACGTTTAGGAGGGATATCGGTCTATAGTTGGCTACTTGGGAGGGGTCTTTACCTTCTTTGGGGATGACTGTTATATGTGCTTCCAATAGTCTGCCTGTCTGGGAGTGAGGGTCGGCTAGGTGGTTGAAGATCGTGAGCATTTTAGGGGAGAGCAGGTCCAGGAAAGTTTTGTAGTATATGAGGGGTAGACCATCTGGACCAGGGCTCCTACCAGGTTTCATCTGTTTCACCGCCAGAGCAAGTTCCTCGGCTGAGATGTCAGTGTCTATGGACTCAGCTTGTTGGGGGGTAATGGGTTTAGGAGAGAAGGAGCTAATGTATTCCCTAATTTTGGAGGTACGACTGTCATGTGGGTTTGAGGGAGAGTTTCCTTCGGGTAAATTATATAATTTAGAATAAAATGCTTCAAATTGCATGGCGATGTCCTCGTTTTTGGAATGGGTTGTGCCCTTATTGTCTCTAATGTGGTGGACAATAGAGGAAGATTTGGCGGAGTGGACGGTGCGGGCCAGAAGTCTCCCGCTTTTATTCCCATGTTCGTAGAAGACACGTTGTTGTAATACATAGCGCCTTCTAGTGCGTTTCCCCAGCTCATCTAGTAGAAGGGTTCGTGATGACGTGAGCTCTTGGAGTGTCTCTATCGCCATAGATCTCTTGTGTAAGGATTCTAGATGTCTGATTTTGGTAACTAGGGAGTTGATAAGTGCCTGTTGTCTCTTTTTTGCTAGTGTTGCTATCTCAATGAGCTTCCCTCTTACTACACATTTGTGGGCTTCCCATAGGGTTGTAGGTGTGATGTCAGGGGTGGAGTTCTCATTGAAGTAGTTTTGTATGGTGTCTCTGATTTGGTTAAGTGTTTCGGGGTCTTTCAATAGCGAGGGGTTCAGCCGCCAGGTTTTCGTCCTGGTTGGGGAATCAGGGAAGGTGAGGTCGATTTTGATAGGATGGTGATCGGAAAGGAACATCGGTTCTATCGAAGCGTTGGTTACAAGGGTCAGGTCTGATTGAGAGAGAAAGAAGTAGTCAATTCGAGAGTACTTTAGGTGGGGAGGGGAGTAGAAGGTGTAGTCTTTGGTATCGGGGTGCATGGTGCGCCAGGTGTCGTGCAGAGTCAGGTTTTGTAGTTGTAATTTGATCTGTCTCAGCGCTCTGAATGGGAGGGCGGAGGAACCGGACGAGGTGTCTAGGGTGGGGTTAAGTGGGACATTGAAATCTCCGCCTAGCAAGGTCATGCCCTCTTGGAAGGTGGATAGGAGGTCACATATTTTCCTAAAGTAGGAGACTTGGTGTTCATTGGGGCAGTATATATTTGCAAGTGTGATTGGTTTGGTTTCGAAGAGGCCTTTGATAAAAATGAACCTGCCCTCTGGGTCTATTAGAGACTCCTTCAGTTTGAAGTTGGCGTGTTTAGATATTAGAATTGACACTCCTTTGGTTTTTGCTTGGGGGTTAGTGGCGTGGATTACATTTCTATAAATTTGGTTCCTGAGGGTGGGAATGGAATCCGATCTAAAATGGGTCTCTTGTAGGAAGAGGAAGTGGGCTTTGTGCTTGGACAGTTCAGTAAGGATCTGGGATCTCTTTTCGGGGATGTTTAAGCCCTTCACGTTTAGGGATACGCACCTTAAGGAGGGGGATTGTTTGGTATTTCGAGCTGACTGCATCCTGGGGAGATGTAGGGGATATTAGGCGTTGCTGATTGGTGTTATGCGGTTGGTCGGGGACTGGGGACGGCCCCCGGATGTGGTGGAGAGAGTGCCTAGGGGTGGGGGGTGGAGGGGGGGGAGCGTTTGAAAAGGGTGAGGAAAGGGGGTCAAGAGGGAGGGGGGAGAGGAGGTAGGGGGTAAGGTTGCCTTATTAGGAGTAAGGCAAGGTGGCTTTCCGGTTGGATTTCGGAGGTATGAGGGTGAATGTAGGGAGAGGGGAGAAGGGAGGAGGGGAGGCAGTAGGCAAGGGGTGGGAGTAAGGGGAGGGGGTGGGGGAGAGGAGGCTAGAGAGATGTATGAGAGAGAAGGGGAGATTCAGGGGTGGGGGGGTGGGGGAAGTTGTACACAGACTATGTGTGAGAAACAACCAGAGGTGGATCCAAACCTAGGAGAAGGAAGGGGTTTGTTCCACCTGCAAATATACAACTGGTTGGTCAGCTAGTATCCCAAGGGGATGCTGTGTGGGGTAACGGGTACTATTGGGGATCTAGGTGGCACGGCATCAGAGAGGACTCTGGACGCATAAGGAGGACTAAGTGGGGCGCAGGTAGTTAGAGTAGCATGGAATAAGGAGAGATTGTCTAGCAGTTCAAGGCGGTCTGGAGGGTGAGGGGTTTGGGCATTGAGGGCTTAGTATGAGTGTCTGAAGACTAGGATTTGTAGATCGGGGGAGCTGAGTCATGAGACTAAACTGTCTCCAGGATTGACATAGCTATACATTCTAGTTAAGGTGGGTGGCCTAGGACCAGAGAGAGAATATCTAGACACAATTTAAGTCAAAAAGATGTAGGCGAGATCCTGGTCTCTGAACGAAAACATTTATATCAAAACAAAAACCATAAACCATAAACATAGTAAGTTAAAGCTTGACGTATTCATGGGCACCCCTTTTTGGTCTAAGTTCCCAAGTGTGGGTCCCATTCTACGTGGGAGGGTAGCAGTATGGGAATACCCTTGGTATGTATGCCACCTCAAGTAGGTTGCGGCTGCTTTTGGTGCTAAGGTGTCGGTCACGTCTGCTCGGGAGCGTGTGGAACAGTTCGGTTAGATATGTCTTGCGATTCCTTAGGTAATGTAGGTTCAGTCGAGAGTATCACATAGATGGGTATAGGTATGGGGTCTGAGGTCTCCGTGGTCGTGCCCGGGGGGTGCACCACAGGGGTCATGTCTGGTGCGTTACTGTCTACCTTGGGTTGCTGCCCGATAGGGCGTGCGACGGTTGCAGTCGAGTGGTTCCTGGTCTTCTGATACAGTAGGTCGCCTCTGGGATGGTGTCGTCAGGGTGGGTTGCCCGAAGATATGTCCTGTCGGAACTGTGGAGAACTAGAAACCATACGGTCATATATCATTTAAAAGAACAACTCAGGCTTATACAGTGCCATGTTTTCTCCGTATGACCCATCGTTGGGAGGGAGCATGCTCATATAGAGTCTAAGACTCCTAATAAGGGGGGGACCAGGTGCGGGATCAAGGGATGAGGAGGCATAATTTGTGACCAGGGGTCAGGTTTTAGGCAAACATACATAAACACTTTAAGATATGAATCTCAGTTTAAAACAACAAAAGGATAACCCTTCCCTGCATGGACGTTCGTGGATCATTTGTTTCTATGTGGGAGGGTCTATGTTGGGGGTTCCCTTAGATCATGACTACCCTTAGGTCAGTTAGGGTTTTTTACCATCGTTGGGATATACTCGTCTCTGTTGGGGGGTTGTGAGGACTTTTTTGGTCTGGCACGTCTCGTATTTAAATAAACAGTATAAGTCCAGTCGATAATTTGCCGGGGGTGGGTGGGTTGTTGGGCTTTGGGGGTCCTGTACAGGAGTACAGGGGGGACAGGTGGGGGTAAGTCGGGTGAATAGAGGAGGTCAAGGGGGGGGGCCTGCGAGCAGTTGCGTTCTGTGAGGGCATGGCTGAGGACATTGTCCACTATCTCAGTTTACATACCAGTCAGGTCAGTGTCGGTTCATGGGCTGCGGGACCTGGTTCCCCAGAGGGCTGAGTCGGAGTTGAGCGGGTGTCGTCAGGGTGGGTGGTTCGTGGGCATGTTGCGGTGGTCCTGTGGATGGCTAGAAAACATAAGGTTAAGTACAAAATACACAGGTAATCCAAAGGTAATGTGCCCCTGTGACCTTTTTAACAGAGCCCTCCTTTAAGGGGGAAGGCCCTGTTTAGGGGTTTGGTGGTCTTGAGCCATGTGGGGGGAGATGCAGGATTGATGATAGCACAGTGCGTGGAAGTGGTGGGGGCTTTCAAGGGTTCCGGGCCCCGGCATCTTTGTCCGGGTATAACAGATCTATGCTTGATTTCAGGGTAGCGTTCTCCTGTCGTGTGGGGAGGGGAGCAGCAGGCAAGAAAGAAGGGGTTTCAAGTTGAATCTTCTTTCCTCCCGAGCACAGAGTCGCGGATCCATCTACAGTCTCTCGATGTCTAATGGTGGTCGCAAGACATGGGGTAACGCGAGGTGAATATTCCTTGTATGGTGCTTGTGGGACTACAAAGAGGGGAGATTGGTGTGGGTGGTGCTAAACAGTTTCAAGTTCAGAGGGGTGCCCGGGGATCGCCTGGTTGGGCCTTTGTGGGATATGGTGGGCGGGCAATGGAGGGGGGTCGGTGTGGTGTGTCACTCACATGCATTTGTGGAGAGAGTGGATTTCACTTTGCGTGTCGGCCGCTATGCATCCTGGCGGTCTCGTCTCGGTGTGGCGTAGTTCGGGCTGCGCGACGGCTGGTCACGACGTGAGAGACGGTCCTCCGGCGGCGACGAATCCAGGCGGCGTCTTCTGGATCTCTGTCTTTGGGATTTCGGAGATGCGTTGAGGGTCACTTGCTTCCAGGGCTCAGACGGGAAGTAGAATGCGCACCAGTCCGGAAGTTCCATCCGCGGGATGTCAAGTTGATCGCAGAAGATAGGAAGGTCGTCTGGAGATCGGAGTAATGCAGTGCGCCCCCTGGCGGTGGCTGTCAGACAAAACGGGAATTTCCATCTGTAAGGTATGTTGCGGGAGCGGAGCACATCCAGCAGAGGGCGCATGGATCTTCTGTTTTGCAGGGTTATCTGAGAGAGATCCTGGAACAGTTTAATTTCTGTTCCATTGAATAGAATGCGGCCTCTCAGCCTGGCTTTTCGTAAGATTTCCTCCTTCAGGGGAAAGTTCACAATACAGCACACTATGTCCCTGGGTGGTTCTGCATCACGGGGTTGGGGTCTCAGAGCACGGTGGCAGCGTTCCATCTCAATAGGGGTGTCGGGCGGGCGCTCTAATAAATCATTAAAAATGGCACATACCGCTTGTAGTAAGCCCGGCGTCTCGATGCTTTCCGGGACCCCTCTCACCCTCACATTGTGGCGGCGACCCCTATTGTCGAGGTCCTCGACTTGTCGGTGGAGCTCATATATGTGTGGAAGCTGGGCATCGTATACATGCTGGACTTGCCTGATAGCCGCGGCCTGTGCATGTGTTGTTTGTTCGATGTCCGTTATCCTGTGGGCCATGCTGTGGATGTCCGCCTTCAGGTCGGAAATTGCGGCTGTAATTGTGTGTCTTATGTCAAGAGCGACTTTTTGTAAGTCTTGTTGTAGGTCTGAGAGACTTGGAGGGTGTAGCGGGTTGTCGGATCCCTCCATTGCTTCTGCTTGGCCGCTGCTGTTGCCAAAGAGTGGGGATGAGGCCTGTGAGGCCTGTTTCAGCTGGGGCGCTTGTGAAGCCTCGTGCTTTCCTGCCTTCTGAGAGCGGAATAAATCTGGTATGTTCTTTCCGGTCTGGGATCCGGGATCGGTCACCGCTCTGGGGGTCGAGGTGCTTCGGTTGGTTCTGCCCATCGTTGAAGGGGCGAAATATTCCCACTAAAATGGCTTTTTGAGTCCTCTCTGTGCGGGAGCTCTCACCTCAAGCTGCCATCTCGGATCCCGGCTTCTATTGGAGTGAATGTAGAATGTTCCGGTCTCTCCCATAGACATATCTTTCCATAGAAGTCTCTGGTAATGTTTACACTTACAAGGATGGAACTCCGGGGAAATCAGGTGTGAACATCAAATTAAAATGGGGAAATAAATGTATATTCGGAGAGTCCATTTAAATCTGCATTTTCTCATTTCATCCGCGCAGCCGAGCCAAACAAACAGAGGACTTCTCAAATATTAAACAAGCAGAGAAGATAATATTCACATGTTTAATATCTCCGAATACACCAGAAGATTTGATTATTATTTTTCTCTCAGTGAAATGTATAAAAAATTAAATAAGCCGGTCTGAGGAAAAATAAAAAAACTTACAAAAAAAAAATAAGCAGCTGTTTAAGCGGAAAGAAACAAACAGAACAAGAGCAAAAAATGAAGAGCGCGGCTCAGGATGATAAATAAAAATATGGAAATGGGACCATTGAAGCGATAACGCCGGAGAAACGGTCAGGAAATAGTGTTTGGGTTCCAGTTTTAATTTGCTATTATACTTTCTGAACAATCGAATGCGTCTTAAACTGCATAAGAAATCAAACTGAGTATTTTTTAATAATAAGGGGTTTCCTGCATCCGCGTGCAAAAATCACCCGGAATTTGCCTTCGCTTCTGTGCAACTTGATGGCCAATGAAACAAACTCATTCAAAACTGAAGTTCACACAAACAGTTAAATATATGTATATTGGTGCCAAAATCTCATTGGATTTCCCATCCTCTCCAAGATGGCGGCCTGGAGCTCATAGAAGGGGACAATTAGTCCTCAGTGGGCTTATGCCAGCCTGCAGAAAGGCCACAGTGCCACCTTCAGATTGGAGGATATACTGCAGCCTTTATCTTCCTACAGGTGTGTGGTTTTGAACTTTTGACTACTAATTGCCTTCCCCTTTCTTTGGGCAGCATCAACAGAGTGGTCCTACGACCACTCCTTTGACATGGGCACTAGAGGGAATCCAGCATACCCTGTTTCCCCGAAAATAAGACCTATCGTGATTGTCGGTGATGGCTGCAATATAAGCCCTACCCCCCAAATAAGCCCTACCTAGTTTCTCCAAAAAAAAGCCCCACCCTGAAAATAAGACCTACAAGGACTTTAACTAGGGCTTATTTGGGGGGTAGGGCTTATATTGCAGGCATCACCGACAATCACGCTAGGTCTTATTTTTGGGGAAACAGGGTAGAACCACTTTGTCCTCTGCTATGGGCTCCTTGCTCCATCTTGGGGAAGCTCATGTTTATTTGGACAAAGAATTCCTTTGAGCTTTTGTTTGCCTTTTTTGGGGCGTTGATATGCTAAAAAAAGCACACTCTGCATAATTAGGGACCCTTAAGTAGCAGGTAAAACTATATATATATGTGTATGTATGTATGTGTGTATATATATATATATATATATATATATATGTATGTATGTATGTATGTGTGTTATATATATATATATATATATATATATATGTGTATGTATGTGTATATATATATATATATATATATATATATATATATATATATATATATATGATTTTTTTGCATATTGCTCACACTTAAATGATTCAGATCATCAAACACATTTTTATATTACACAAAGATAACCTGAGTAAACCCAAGATGCAGTTTTTAAATTATTATTTCATTTATTAAGGGAAAAAAGCTGTTCAAACCTGCCTGGCCCTATGTGGAAAAGTAATTGCCCCCTCCCATGCTGAATCATGGATGAACTGTGATTAACCACAATTTTTTGGAAAGCTGAGTTAAATTTCACTTGCCACACCCAGGCCTGATTACTGCCAAACCTGTTGAATCAAAAAATCACATAAATAGAAGCTGTCTGACAAAGTGAAGCACGCCAACAGATCGCGAAAAGCCACACATCATGCCACGATCTAAAAAAATTCAAGAACAGATTAGAAACAAGTAATGTGCATGTATCGGTCTGGGAAGGGTTTCAAAGCCATTTCCAAGGCTTTGGAACTCCAGCCAACCACGGGGAGAGCCATTATCCACAAATGGAGATAACTTGGAACAGTGGTGAACCTGCCCGGGGGTGGCCGGCCTACAAAAATGACTCCAAGAGCACGACGACGACTCATCCAGGAGGTCATAAAAGAACCCAGAAGAACATCTAAAGACCTGCAGGCCTCACTTGCCTCAGGTGAGATCGGTGTTGATGGATTCAACAATAAGAAAGAGACTGGGCAAAAATGGCGTCCATGGGAGAGTTCCAAGGCCAAAGACACTGCTGACCAAAAATAACACAAAGGCTCATCTCACATTTACCAAAAAACATCTCGATCATCCCCAAGACTTCTAGTCAAATATTCTGAGAACTGATGAGACAAAAATGTATCTTTTTGGAAGGTGTGCGTCCCGTTACATCTGGTATAAAACTAATACAGCATTTCATAACAAGAACATCATACCAGGAGCCAGACATGGTGGTGGTAGCGCGATGGTCTGGGACTGCTTTGCAGCTTCATGATCTGGACGACTTACCATAATTGATGGAACCAGGAATTCTGAGCTCTACCAGAAAATCCTAAAGGAGATTGTCCGACCATCAGATCGTGACCTCAAGCTCAAGTGTACTTGGGTTATGCAGCAGGACAATGATGCGAAACACAACAGCAAGTCCACCTCCAAATGGTTCAAACAAAGCAAAATTTAAGTTTTGGAGTTGACTAGTCAAAGCCCGGACTTAAATCCAATTGAGATGCCGTATCATGACCTTACATGGGCCGTTCATGCTGGAAAACCCTCCAATGTGGCTGAATTAAAACAATTCTGCAAAGAAGAGTGGGGCCAAAATTGCTCCACAGCAATGTGAAAGACTCATTGCCAGTTATTGCAAACGCTGTATGTATGTATATATATATATATATATATATATATATATATATATATATATATGTAGCACTTACCCCGAAGGAGCTGCTGGTTTTATTTGGGCTTACCGTTACCTCACTTGCTTGCTTCTCCGTCTTGGGGATCCCGTGGAAAGTGGCCCAAAGAATGTTGAAACTGACACTGAATCCTCTTTTGGATTATTTATTTATAAAAAAGACAAAGTCTCTTAATAAAGGGTAGAGGGTTAGGGGTGAGTTCAGGCACCTAAATTTCAGGGTGAAGGTATTAGAAGAATCCAGAGGATAGAACTGTCCCACAAACTGGACTCAGCAACCCCCGGATAGGCCTCTCTCACTAGGCCTAGCAGCCGGTGGTGATGCTCAGCCGATGCGGCGATACCGTATGAGTGTTGATCCAGGTTGCGTCCTTCAACTAAGTCTCCAGGTTCCTTTCAGAGAAGCCAGCCTTGTGCATGGTCTTCTCCTGAAAGAGTCCCCCCCTTGGGGTTCTTCAGTTGCTGGGCCTCTCCCTTCAGATGAGACGGCACCGGACCATCCCTGGATCAGTAGGCTCCGAAATTCGCACAGGATGTATAGTTCCGCACCCCAGGCCAGGAGGGCCATGGGGCTGGGTCAGGAGGACCACCAGAACCAAACAGACAGAAAATAACCCCCACCCCTAACATGGCGTCGGTACCTTAAATACCACCCCCCAGAATTCACAGCGGAAGAAACACTCCCACTGGGCTGGTTCCGAGCAGTGAGTGGCATTCAATGCATCCAGCTAGACTGCGTTTCTACTCTTGCCGGCGGTGACAGCGACACCTGTGGTCAAGGAGAACCCAGTGCAACCCAACTGGACTGTTACTGAAACCAGAAATTTTGAGAAATAATCCTAAAGCCCAACTGTGGCTTCTGGCAACTTCATTTTAGAAAAACAATAGCGTCTGCTCGTCAGGAGCCATCGCTATATATATATATATATATATATATATATATATATATATATATATATATATATATATAGTATAGTATAGCATAGTGTATATTACTGTACAAAATGTTTAGGCAGGTGTGAAGAAATAATGCTGTAAAGTAAGAATGCTTTCAAAAATATATATTTTTTATGTTTATTTTTTCAATTTACAAAGTGCAAAGTAAGCAAATAGAAGAAAAATCTAAATCCAATTAATATTTGGTGTGACCACCCTTTGGCTTCAAACCGGCATCAATTCTAAGAGCCCCATACACACTATTACAACTTTTGTTGTCAGATTTACTTTCGATTTACCAAAACCATGTAGCGCAAGGGCCTGCCTGATTGCATACAAGTTGAAACTCTTAAGGTTTGACCTCATATTATATGGTATTGGTAAATCTGAAGGAAAACATCTACAGAAAGTTGTATAGTGTGAATACAGCATTACACTTGCACAAAGCCAGAGATTAGGATTAGAGTCAAGTGTATGATTAACCAATTATCCCAAGCAGGTGCTAATGATCATCAATTTCATATGTAGGTTGAAACATAGTCATTAACCACTTGCCGACCGGCGCACGACGATATACGTCGACAGAATGCACGTACAGGCAGGAGGGTGTATATATAAGTCCCTCCTTTAGCCTGTCCGTGCCATCGGGAGCGCGCCGGGAGCGGCGCGCTCCCGCGCCGGTCGGGACCCCCGTGAGTCCGATCGCGGTCCCCGCGGACTCGATCGCCGCGGGGACCCCCCCGCGATCGTCTCACGGGGCGGCTGAACGGGGAGATGCCGAGATAAACAGCATCTCCCCGTTCTGCCTAGCAACTAGTGACGCCGATCTCTGCTCCCTGTGATTGGAGCAGAGATCAGCATTCACTAGCTGACAGCCACGCCCCCCCCCCACAGTAAAAAACACACCCCTAGGCACACTTAACTCTTACACTGCCCCCTTGTGGTTAACCCCTGCACTGCCAGTGTCATTTATACAGAAATCAATGCATTTAAATGCATTAATTGCTGTAAAAAATGACAATGGTCCCAAAAATGTGTCAAAAATGTCCGATGTGTCCGCCATAATGTCGCAGTCACAAAAAAAATTGCAGATCTCCGCCATTACTAATAAAAAAAAAAATATTAATAAAAATGCTATAAAACTATCCCCTATCTTGTAAACGCTATAACTTCTGCGCAAACCGATCAATAATCGCATATTGCGATTTTTTTTTTTTACCAAAAATATGTAGAAGAATACGTATCGGCCTAAACTGAGGAAAAAAAATAGTTTTTTTATATATTTTTTGGGGATATTTATTATAGCAAAAAATAAAAAATAATGCATTTTTTTCAAAATTGTCGCTCTATTTTTGTTTATAGCGCAAAAAATAAAAACCGCAGGGGCGATCAAATACCACCAAAAGAAAGCTCTATTTGTGGGAAAAAAAGGACGTCAATTTTGTTTGGGAGCCACGTCGCACGACCGCGCAATTGTCAGTTAAAGCGACGCAGTGCCGAATCGCAAAAAGGGGCCTGGTCCTTTGGCTGCAAATTGGTCCGGTCTGAAAGTGGTTAACTGAAACAGAACACAGCTGTGTAGGAGGTTTAAAACTGGGTGAGGAACAGCCAAACTCTTTTACTAAGGTGAGGTTCTGGAAGACAGTTTTCATGTCACGGGTCACACGCCATGGAAAGACTGAGCACAGCAACACAACACAAAGGAAGTTATACTGTATCAGCAAGGTCTCTCGCCGGGTAAAGGATTTCAAAGCAGACTGGGGTTTCCAGCTGTGCTTTTCAAGCTCTTTTGTAGTAGAACAAAGAAACAGGGAACATTCAGAACTGTGGACACAGTAGTCAGCCAAGGAAACCTAATGCAGCAGATGGAAAACAAATCAGAAGATGTCCAGCAGTGCCACCAGCACAGAATTGGTGGAAACCAGTGGGACCCAGGTACGCCCATCTACTGTCTGGAGAAGTCTGGCCAGAAGTGGTTTTCATGGAACAATCATGGCCAAAAAGCCAAACCTCCAACGTGGAAACAAGTCTAATGCCGCGTACACACGATCAGAATTCCGGCCAGAAAAAGACCGATGAGAGCTTTTCATCGGAAAATGCGACCGTGTGGAAGGCTCCATCCGAATTTTGCTGGCCGAATTTCCGACAGCAAAAATTTGAGAGCGCGTTCTAAATTTTTCAGACGGAAAAGGTTTCTATCGCAAATTCCAATCGTCTGTAGCAAATCTGACGCGCAAAATTCCTACGCATGCTGGGAAACAATTCAACACGTGCTCGGAAGCATTGAACTCGGCTCGTTGTAGTGTTGTACGTCACCGTGTTCTTGACAGTCGAAATTTGGTGCGACTTATGCCGCGTACACACAATCGCAATTCTCGTTGGAAAAAGCTCTGATGGTTTTCCCAACGGAATTCCGACAGAATTCCGCTCAAACTGTCTTGCCTACACACGGTCACACCAAATTTGAATTCCGTCGGGAAAACCATCAGAGCTTTTTCCGACGAGAATTCCGATCGCGTGTACGCGGCATAAGTGACTCAACTACAGTATGCAGGAAAACATAGGAACTGGGGTGCAGAAAAATGGCAGCAGGTGGTCTGTACTGATGAGTCAAAATGTGAAATATTTGGCTGTAGCAGGAGGCAGTGTGTTGGGGGAAGGGCTGGAGACAGGTACAATAATGAGTGTTTGCAGCCAACTATGAAGCATAGTGGTAGTTACTTGCAAGTTTGGGGCTGCATTTCTGCAAATGGAGTTGGAGATTTGGTCAAAATCAATGGTGTCCTCAATGCTGAGAAATACAGGCAGATACGTCTCCATCATGCCATACCTTTAGAGAGGCGTGTGACTGGCCTACAAATTGATTCTGAAGCAGAACAACCACCCCAAACATACAGCCAAAGCCATTAAGAACTATCTTCAGTGTAACTAAATAACAAGGAGTCCTGGAAGTAATGGTTTGGCCCCCAGAGAGCCCTGATCTCACCATCATGGGGTCTGTCTGGGATGACATGAAGAGACAGAAGGATTTGAGGCAGCCGACATCCACAGAAGATCTGTGCTTAGTTCTCCAAGATGTACATAGAAGAACAGGGCTCAAGTCCTGCAGGAACGCATGGGAACGGAGTTCCTGTACTTTTTACACAACAGGAACTCAGTTAGTAGCCGTGTCCTGCAAGACTTTGAAGTATGCGAGCTGTGTGGCAGGTGCTACAGGAGCAGCTGCTGACACAGCTCGCAATAGTAAGTGCCGCACACCTGACCATTCGGGCATTGCCAGTAGGGGGACCCATGACAGCTTCCGCTTCGATCTACCTGTCAATCACAGCTAGCTGACGGGTAGATCAGGTCCCTGCTGCTAAGAGATTGTATTTAGTCAGACCTCTCGTGATGCGCTCCTCCTGATTTTCTGTCTCCTCATCTCCCCCCCCCCCAGTCTCCTGCATACTTGCTCTGTGTGTCCCGCTGAATCCCCCCCCCCCCCCTCTATCTTCAGTGCCATATGATGAGAGAACCCAGAGGAGGAGCACAGCTATTATGCTCACAGGACATGCAGGGAGAGAGGTGAGCTGAGGGAGGAACATCAGTTTGGGGTGGTAAGCTGAGCACAATACCTGGCAAAGTTTAATGCCAGGAGGGAAGTTTATGTGGAAATATGTGAAGGGTTGGAATAGCAGCGAGTGTGTGTCGGAGCCCCTGCAGAGTTTGCAGCCCCCCCCCCCAAGCTAACATACATCTCATAAGCAGGAACACATCACTATCTCCCCAAGAATTCTGTCCAGATAATGATCAGTTCATTTATGACCTTTCTGTTTAACCCTGTGTTATCCAAACTCTGTTCAATGAAAAGTGTAAACTCACCACATAAACACTCTATATACAAAATAACATTCCCCAATAAAGATCAGAACATGATGTTCACATTTGCATGGAAGCACAATTGTATGAATGCTGATTATTCAGAGAATTACCGTATTTATGTTTATTGAGGATTGTTTTTTTTTATGTACTAACAGTTAATCTTCATACACACAATACGAAAATTGGATGAAAAATACCACTTTTGAAGCGTTCGTGCATAGGAGCGTATAATCTTTTTTTTTTGGTGGGCGAGTGGATCTTGGGTGGGAGTTCCCACACTTTTTTCCCCAGGACTTGACCCCTGTAGAAGAACCTACCTGCCGAGTTCCTTCAAAAACTGTGTGCGAGTCTACCTAGAAGAAGGCAAAGGGAGGTCACACCAAATATTGATTGGATTTGGATTACTCTTCTCTTCATTTAATTTCCATTTTTTTAATTGAAAAAAAAAAAAACTATTAACACTTTGGTTTCTGAAAACATTCTTCTATTTAGCATCTCTTTTGAGCTGTCTAAGATTTTTGCACAGTACTGTGTGTATGTATGTGTATATATATATATATATATATATATATATATATATATATACAGTACCGATCCTGACCTCCCTCGGGCCCTAAGCAAAATTCTGCTAAGGGGCCCTCTACTTGACCCGTGATGCCGTGAGCTATGTAAACCATTTGCCATTGCCACACAGTCACACCTGACACTTCAGTGCTCCCAAAACTATCCTCCCTCCTTTAAACAAAACAGTCAAAGAATAAGTACAACAATATAGAACAGAATGAGGTCCCCAGAGAGCCTCCCCTTACATCAGGGTCCTCAGAGAGCCTCCCCTTACATCGGGGTCCTCAGAGAGCCTCCCCTTACATCAGGGTCCTCAGAGAGCCTCCCCTTACATCAGGGTCTTCAGAGAGCCTCCCCTTACATCAGGGTCCTCAGAGAGCCTCCCCTTACATCAGGGTCCTCAGAGAGCCTCCCCTTACATCAGGGTCCTCAGAGAGCCTCCTTACATCAGGGTCCTCAGAGAGCCTCCCCTTACATCAGGGTCCTCAGAGAGCCTCCCCTTACATCAGGGTCCTCAGAGAGCCTCCCATCTTACATCAGGGTCCTCAGAGAGCCTCCCTTTACATCAGGGTCCTCAGAGAGCCTCCCCTTACATCAGGGTCCTCAGAGAGCCTTCCCCTTACATCAGGGTCCCTCAGAGAGCCTCCCCTTACATCAGGGTCCTCAGAGAGCCTCCCCCCCTTACATCAGGTACTCAGAGAGCCTCCCCTTACATCAGGGTCCTCAGAGAGCCTCCCCTTACATCAGGGTCCTCAGAGAGCCTCCCTTACATCAGGGTCTTCAGAGAGCCTCCCCTTACATCAGGGTCCTCAGAGAGCCTCCCCTTACATCAGGGTCTCAGAGAGCCTCCCCTTACATCATCAGGGTCCTCAGAGAGCCTCCCCTTACATCAGGGTCCTCAGAGAGCCTCCCCATTACATCAGGGCACCTCCTGATACAACGCGCACGCGCACGGAGCCAGTGCGCACTCGCGCGGCGGTCTGCAGAGAGCCTCCCCTTACATCAGGGTCCTCAGAGAGCCTCTCCCTTACATCAGGGTCCTCAGAGAGCCTCCCCTTACATCAGGGTCCTCAGAGAGCCTCCCCTTACATCAGTGTCCTCAGAGAGCCCCTCCTTACACCAAGGTCTGGGTCTTGGGGGGCCCCCCCACAGCGGCGGGGCCCTAAGCAGCTTGCATAGTGTGCCTATAGGGCCGATCGGCTCTGTATATATATATATATCATCATTAATTTCATAGCAAAAAAGTAACTTTCCAAACAGCGGACAGTTTCACTGAGTCATGTTTGTATCAGTAGAACAGTACAAGGGACGGAGAGAAGGACGCGGTTCCGTTGAAGAACGTTCCTTCCACTTTCATCGTGAAATCTTATCTCATCACTTTTGTCCATTTTCTACTTGTTGGTTTTTGCAATCAATCTGCGTCGGCGGTGCCGACCTCCGGTGTCCTCTATACATTGGAGTCCATTAGCTCCTCCAGGCAAGGTGTTCAAGCTTTGCTGACTGTTACTTGTTCATTTATTTTTCCATTATAAATTTTTTTTACCTCGCTTGTCTTGTCCACGAGGCATGAGTGCTCCGCCAAAAAGTTGGCGAGTGCAGCGCTGGCGGTTAACCCCTTGCTGTGGGTATCAAGGCGAGTCATGTTCACTGGCAGTGTATGGGGTTTTATCTGGTTTTATAGGTCTATCATACAATTATTTAAATGGAGGAAAAACTACAGAGAGGGCATCGCCCTCTGTGGAATTGTGTCCAAGCATTTTGGAGTATTCCACCCCAAATCTCCTCCCCAGTTCCATTAAGCCATAAAATACAGAAAAAGACAAACCCCTAGACTGATCAATGAGCCGGAGTGAACAGGCGGGTACTAGACATGTGCACAATAGAAAAATTCATTTATTTTAGTTGCGTTTCTTTCGTTTCCGTTGATTCGTAACGATTCGTAAATTCGTACGTCGTCGGTGTTCGTATTCGTAACGATTCGTATTTTCGTAAGAGTTATTTTTTTCGTTGATTCGTTTTTCCGTTAGTTTAATTTTCGTTTATTCGAAATTCGGACGCATTCGTATTTTCGTAGATTTAGTTACATTCGTACTTTCGTTAGATTGATTTATTCGTACTTTCGTAACATTGTTTTCGTAGATTCGTAAATTCATAATTTTATGTAATGTGTATGCTATTATTACATTTTAAGAGACACGGAAAATTACGAATCAAAAAAAAAAGTTACGAATGTACGAATTTTTTTGTTTAATTCATTCGAAGCACGTTAAGCAGCGCCATTGTAAGAGACACGGAAAATTACGAATCGCTAAAAAAAAAAAAAAGTTACAAATGTACGAATTTTTTCGTTCAATCCATTCGAAGCACGTTAAGCAGCGCCATTGTAAGAGACACGGAAAATTACGAATCGAAAAAAAAAAAAAAAAAAGTTACAAATGTACGAATTTTTTTGTTCAATCCATTCAAAGCACGTTAAGCAGCGCCATTGTAAGGGACGCGGAAAATTACCAATTCAACAAAAAAAAAAAAAGTTACGAATGTACGAATTTTTTCGTTCATTTTGATTTTCGTTGTTCCTGTTTTTGTTTTTCGGATTTTCTTCTTTCGTATTTCGTTGTTTCTAATTTTGGTTATTTTCGGATTTTCGTTGTTTTTCGGATTCGTTCGATTCGGACATTCGTTATTCGTTAAAATTTTTAGCGAATCATTCGTTCATTCGTACGATAACGAATATAACGAATTTTAACGAAAAACGAAAAAAAAACTAAACGAATTGCACATGTCTAGCGGTTACTGGGCACCTGGCTGACTCTGCACTGTAGTGGGAAAGAACCAGTTAAACTACAGCAGCGCAGCCCCTGACAGTACCCCCCCCCCCCGGTCGGTCCGGAGCACTTACCCCATCTATGGTGGGCAGTGCTTCGCCCAGGCTTCCCCTGCTCGGCGGCGGCGGCTTCCCCTTCCCCTGCTCTCCACGGGCATCACGGTGGCTTCCGTTTCCTCCCTCCTCCTCGGGCAGCCAATTGGGACTCTTCTCTCTTCCGCCGATTGGAAAACGGGTCTTCAGAGGCGCTTCTGATTGGCCGGATTGAGGATCAGTGTTTCAATAGCGAATATTCATTTGCAGTTGTAACACCTGGGTGGGCTCATAGCGCGAAATGCTCTGCGCCCCGAGCCCACCCTATTCTGAAGCCTATTAGTTGTTGGTGTCAGTGGGAGGAATAGTGCCTCATTGTTGGTGTGAGTGGGAGGAATAGTGCCTCATTGTTGGTGTCAGTGGGAGGAATAGTGCCCCATTGTTGGTGTCAGTGGGATGAATAGTGCCTCATTGTTGGTATCAGTGGGAGGAATAGTGCCTCATTGTTGGTGTCACTGGGAGGAATGGTGCCTCATTGTTGGTATCAGTGGGAGGAATAGTGCCTCATTGTTGGTATCAGTGGGAGGAATAGTGCCTCATTGTTGGTGTCAGTGGGAGGAATAGTGCCTCATTGTTGGTGTCAGTGGGAGGAATAGTGCCTCATTGTTGGTGTCAGTGGGAGGAATAGTGCCTCATTGTTGGTGTCAGTGGGAGGAATAGTGCCCCATTGTTGGTGTCAGTGGGAGGAATGGTGCCTCATTGTTGGTGTCAGTGGGAGGAATAGTGCCTCATTGTTGGTGTCAGTGGGAGAAATAGTCCCTCATTGTTTGTATCAGTGGGAGGAATAGTGCCCTATACTTGGTGTCAGTGGGAGGAATAGTGCCTCATTGTTGGTATCAGTGGGAGGAATAGTGCCTCATTGTTGGTGTCAGTGGGAGGAATAGTGCCTCATTGTTGGTGTCAGTGGGAGGAATAGTGCCCCATCGTTGCTGTCAGTGGGATGAATAGTGCCTCATTGTTGGTGTCAGTGGGAGGAATAGTGCCCCATACTTGGTATCAGTGGGAGGAATAGTGCCTCATTGTTGGTATCAGTGGGAGGAATAGTGCCTCATTGTTGGTGTCAGTGGGAGGAATAGTGCCTCATTGTTGGTGTCAGTGGGAGGAATAGTGCCTCATTGTTGGTGTCAGTGGGAGGAATAGTGCCTCATTGTTGGTGTCAGTGGGAGGAATAGTGCCCCATCGTTGCTGTCAGTGGGATGAATAGTGCCTCATTGTTGGTGTCAGTGGGAGGAATATTGCCCCATGGGCCGGATGAAGGCAAGCAAAGGGCCGCAGTCCGGAGTCCGTGGTGTAGGGAATGGAGAGCGGAACGCTCGTACAGCTTCCTGACAATTGGTTTCTCTGCAGAGCCGCACCAGATTTTGCACTCTCCGGTTTTAGTACATAAATCCCTCTATGCTTTAAGCAAAATGACAAGGTTAACATAAATCTTTCAGAATGAATCCTGTACATTTATGAGAAATTGAATATTTACATCCTCCTGTAAGCACAATCTTTTTTGTTTTTTTACATAAATTAGGAAAAAAAAAAGACTGCAATCCATAATTCAGGGCCGTTCATATTCATATACAACGATGTGACTTGTCTTGCGATGCCGATATCATTACCGTGAAAATAAGTCTGCAGAAATGTTACAAAGTATTCACAATTTTAACATTTATTCAAAAACAAAAAAAAGAAAAGAGGAAAGCCTAAAAAATAAAAAAAAAAAGGCGACAAAGTATTTAATTGGTTCTTTTCTTGTTGTGAAGTGTTACTGGCGTTCCCCCCCCCCCCCCCCCCCCCCCCCCCCCAAGTCGTCTTATCCCTCTCCAGCACACAGCAACCCTTGAAGCTGACGTTTTATCCATTTATGTCAGAGAAAAGAAGGGAAATTATCATATCAGGAAGGAAGAAGGAATTATTCCATTTCCAGAAGTAGGGTACCCTCCTCCCCTCCTCCCCTCCTCCCCCACCTCCGCTGAATCCGCAGCGCTTTGAAGAGTTGCTGTAGAAGATTACGGGGGAATGACTACTGTGCGGCCATTTACAGATTCAGTTCAGTACATTGGGACTGCAGACAGGGGCGGACTGACTCATGGGGCCCCCGGGCTATAGGAGATTATGGGGCCACACAGTACACACACACACAGTATACACAGACATGTTTCTATTAGGCATGTGCACAATAGAAAAATTCTTTATTTTCGTTTTGTTTCTGTTCGTTTCCGTTGATTCGTAATGATTCGTAATTTCGTAAGTCGTCGGTTTTCGTATTCGTAACGATTCGTATTTTCGTAAGAGTTATTTTTTCGTTGATTAGTTTTTCCGTTTAATTTTCGTTTATTCGAAATTCGGACGCATTCGTATTTTTGTAGATTTAGTAACATTCGTACTTTCGTTAGATTGATTTATTCGTACTTTCGTAACATTGTTTTGGTAGATTCGTAATCGGAGCATAATTCATAATTTTATGTAATGTGTATGCTATTATTACATTGTAAGAGACACGGAAAATTACGAATCGAAAAAAAAAGTTACGAATGTACGAATTTTTTCGCTCAATCCATTCGAAGCACGTTAAGCAGCGCCATTGTAAGGGACACGGAAAATTACCAATTCAACAAAAAAAAAAAAAAAGTTACGAATGTACGAATTTTTTCGTTCATTTTGATTTTCGTTGTTCCTGTTTTCGTTTTTTTTTCGGATTTTCTTCTTTCGTAGTTTTGTTGTTTTTAATTTGGTTATTTTGGATTTTCGTTGTTTTTCTTATTCGTTCGATTCGATAATTCGTTAAAATTTTTTGCGAATCATTCGTTCATTCGTACGATAACGAATGAACGAATGTTACGAATTTTAACGGAAAACGAAAAAAAAAAAACGAAACAAATTGCACATGTCTAGTTTCTATTGGCTGAGAAGGTACTGGAGAGGTGGGGCAGCTATAATCTCGGGATTTTTAAACCAAAAGGATGTCGGTAAGGGACATTTCAGAGACAGATGTAAAAAAAAAAAAACACAGATTTTTACATACTGTCCCTGGTTTTACTGAGGCTGGCAACCCTGATAGGGCCCCCTAGTGGCCCGGGGCCCTCGGGCAGTGCCCGAGTGGCCGAATGGTCAGTCCGCCCCTGACTGCAGACCTTCACACTGGAGACTAATGCCGCGTACACACGGTCGGAATTCTCATCGGATAAAGCTCTGATGGTTTTCCCATCGGAATTTCGCTCAAACTGTCTTGCCTACACACGGTCACTCCAAATTCCGACGGTCTGTAACACAGCGGCATAAAACGCGTTCGACTGCACTATAAAAGGGAAGTTTAATGTTTCCGAGCATGCGTCGGAATTTTACGTGTTGGAATTGCATACACACGATCGGAAAATCCGATAGAAAAGGTTTCCTGTCGGAAAAATTGAGAACAGGTTCTCAATTCAAAGTCCGTCGGAAATTCCGACAGAAAAAGACCGTTGGGCATACACACGGTCGGAACATCCGCTGAAAAGCTCCCATCGGACTGTTTCTATCGGAAATCAGAAATTCCGACCGCGTGTACGCGGCATTAGACACAAGTAACATTGGACGTTCCGGACTTGAACTTCTGGCGATTGATGTTACTGTTTGCTGAGTTTTATTATCATTTTATATAACCACTTTTTATTGATTATGAATATTTATCACTTTTATATTTATATTTGTATTGAGTTTTATGATTGATCACACCCATATCATATTATTTTTATTTCACATTCCACTATATTTGTTCAAATTTTAATTTTTGAACACTTATGAGCGCCGCACTTTATATCTATTCACGGTTTTTACTTTTTATGCAATCATTGTTGTGCAGGCTGCTGTATTCACCACTGCTAAATAGCGCGGTTTTCCATTTTTCGGTTTGATTTTGGCAATTGATGTTAGTTTGTATTGCAGAGCACTAGATGTAAAACTAGAGATTTACTAGGGTTGGGATGAGCTCATAGACTGGATATGGCACATTTCACATCTGATCTCCCAAAGAAATGTATAGCGTTAGGACTGCGGATAATAATGGGGGGCCTTGTCTTGGCCTTGCATTTCCTCTGGGGGGATCTAGGGTGGAAAAGGACCTGGGGGGGTCCTAGTAGATGATGGGCTCAGCAATGCCAAGCTGCTGCTAACAAAGCAAACAGAATATTGGCATTAAAAAGGGGATCAACTCCAGAGATAAAGTGATAATTCTCCCGCTCTACATGACTCTGGTCCGGCCGCACCTGGAGTATGCTGTCCAGTTCTGGGCACCAGTCCTCAGGAAGGATGTACTGGAAATGGAGCGAGTACAAAGAAGGGCAACAAAGCTAATAAAGGGTCTGGAGGATATTAGTTATGAGGAAAGGTTGTGAGCACTGAACTTATTCTCTCTGGAGAAGAGACGCCTGAGAGGGGATATGATTTCAATATACAAATACCGGACTGGTGACCCCACAATAGGGAGAAAACTTTTTCATGGATGGGAGTTTCAGAAGACTCGTTGCCGCTCATTAAAATTAGAAGAAAAGATGTTTAACATTAACCACTTCAGCCCCGGACCAATTTGCAGCCAAAGGACCAGGCCCCTTTTTGTGATTCGGCACTGCGTCGCTTTAACTGACAATTGCGCGGTCGTGCAGCGTGGCTCCCAAACAAAATTGGCGTCCTTTTTTTTTTCCCACAAATAGAGATTTCTTTTGGAGGTTTTTGATCACCTCAGCGTATTTTTGCGCTATAAACCAAAATAGAGCGACAATTTTGAAAAAAAAATGCAATATTTTTTACTTTTTGTTATAATAAATATCGCCAAAAAATATATAAAAAAATGTATTTTTTTCCTCAGTTTAGGCCGATACGTATTCGTCTACATATTTTTGGTAAAAAAAAAAAATCGCAATAAGCGATTATTGATTGGTTTGCGCAAAAGTTATAGCGTTTACAAAATAGGGGATACTTTTATAGCATTTTTATTAATATTTTTTTTTTTTACTAGTAATGGCGGCGATTGGCGATTTTTATTGTGACTGTGACATTATGGCGGACACATCGGACATTTTTGACACATTTTTGGGACCATTGTCATTTATACAGCAATCAGTGCTATTTAAATGCACTGATTCCTGTGTAAATGACACTGGCAGTGAAGGGGTTAACCACTAGGGGGCGGGGAGGGGTTAAGTGAGCCCTGTGTGTGTTTTTTTACTGTAGGGGGCGTGGCTTGGCGTGTGACATCACTGATCGTCTTTCCCTATGACAGGGAACAGACGATCAGTGTCAGTGTCACCAGGAAGCACGGGGAGAGGTTTGTTAACACATACCACTCCCCGTTCTTCAGCTCTGTGACCCGATCGCGGGAAACACCAGTGGCGATCGGGTCCGCGGGTCCCGCGGCCACGGAGCTGAGGACCAGGTCGCGAGCGCGCCGCCAGCGGCGCGTGCGCGGCCCACGGCTGGGCTCTTAAAGAGCAACGTACCTGTACGTGGATGTGCCCGGCCATGCCATTCTGCCGACGTAAATGTGCAAGATGGGGGGGTCCATAAGTGGTTAAACTACGTAGAGGGTTCTTTATAGACATGTGCAATTCGTTTCGTTTTTTTTCGTTTTCCGTTAAAATTCGTTATATTCGTTCATTCGTTATCGTGCGAATGGACGAATGATTCGCTAAAAATTTTAACGAATAATCAAATCGAACGAATATGAAAAACAACGAAAATCCAAAATAACCAAATTAGAATCAATGAAACTACGAAAGAAGAAAATCCGAAAAACGAAAACAGGAACAACGAAAATCAAAATGAACGAAAAAATTCGTACATTCGTAACTTTTTTTTTGTTGAATTGGTAATTTTCCGCGTCTCTTACAATGGCGCTGCTTAACGTGCTTCGAATGGATTGAACGAAAAAATTCGTACATTCGTAACTTTTTTTTTTTTCGATTCGTAATTTTCCGTGTCTCTTACAATGGCGCTGCTTAACGTGCTTCGAATGGATTGAGCGAAAAAATTCGTACATTCGTAACTTTTTTTTTTTTCGATTGGTAATTTTCCGTGTCTCTTACAATGTAATAATAGCATACACATTACATAACATTATGAATTATGCTCCGATTACGAATCTACGAAAACAATGTTACGAAAGTACGAATAAATCAATCTTACGAAAGTACGAATGTAACTAAATCTACGAAAATACGAATGCGTCCGAATTTCGAATAAAGGAAAATTAAACTAACGGAAAAACGAATCAACGAAAAAATAACTCTTACGAAAATACAAATCGTTACGAATACGAACACCGACGACTTACGAATTTACGAAATCAACAGAAACGAACAGAAACAAAACTAAACAAATTTTTCTATTGTGCACATGTCTCGTTTTTTAGAGTGGCAAGGATGTGGAATTCCTTCCACAGGCGGTGGTCTCAGCGGGGGGAATCGATAGTTTAAAAAAAACTATTAGATGAGCACCTGAACGGCCGCAACATACAGGGATATACAATGTAATACTGACATATAATCACACACATAGGATGGACTGGGACTTGTGTCTTTTTTCAACCTCACCTCCTATGTAACTATGTAAGGTAGAAGAGCTTACGATTTATTAGGGTATAAAGGAGGATACTGAGGGTGGAAGAGCTTGCAATCTATTAGGGCATTCTACTCGTCGGAATGATGACATTTTCAGTCATATGGAACTTGAATTTTTCAGCGGTGGTTGCAGTTGAGGAATTGTTGAACCCCCGAGAGACCCTCCAGAACACGGCACACTGTCGCGGTGGGAGTGTTCCTTCACACTGTCGTGCTTTATGGGTTTCGGCACATGTAAATATCGTAATTTATTCAAATTAAACCTCTCCCTCATCATTTGTTGCCGCTTGTCAACATAAATTGAGGAGCGGAACGTCTCTGGATATTTGTCAGCATATGGAGCAGTAATATACGATATCGTGAGCCGCTCTCCTTCTCGCCGAGTTTCAGCGCTCCCCGGGGGATCCGCCGCACGCTCTGCACTGGTTAGTAATCACACTTAGAAGGGGTTTCTGTGGGATGATCTCCCTGTAATATAATGTTCCGGAGGCGAACATCGAACTTAATGAATAATGGATTTAAAGTGAACCTGTCATTAAAAATGTCCTTCTTAACCTCCCTGGCGGTGTTCCCGAGTCTGGCTCGGGTTCAGTTTTTTCTGCTGGGAGCGGTAACCCCGAGCCAGACTCGGGCTGCATTGCAGGATACAGGGGGGGGGGGGGGGGGAGGGGGGGTTGGGGGGGGGGGGGGGGGGGGGGGGGGGGGGGGGGGGGGGCGGGGGGGGTGTGGGTGGGGGGGGGGGGGGGGTGGGGGGGGGTTACTTACCTTTTCCCCTGGATCCTGCAATGTCTCCCCGCTGTGTGTGCGAGCCGTCCGCTCGCTCGATTCACACAGTGCCCGAGTGCCGCCGATCTCCGTTCCCTGTGACGTTACGACGCACGGGAGCGGAGATCAGCACCAAATTCAAAAAAGTTAAAAAACACACAACACATACAGTACTGTAATCTTACAGATTACAGTACTGTATACAAAAAATACACATCCCCTTTGTCCCTAGTGGTCTGCCCAGTGCCCTGCATGTCATTTTATATAATAAAAATACTTTTTTTCTGCCTGGAAACTGGAGGTTGTCCATAGCAACCAAAAAGTGTCCCTTTATGTCAAAAGTGGTTTTAGACCAGCTAGAAAACACTGATAAAAAATTTGAATCACAATTTATCATCAAACAATAAATTTAATGACAGCGACTATTCTGCAACTGAGCAAATTTCAGTGTTTTTGATTTGATTACATTATTGAATCATTTTTATATATATTTTTGTTATATTATAATTTATTATTTTGTGTTTCAAACTTTATCATACCCGGGATGTCTACTAGACTCTGGTTCGGACAGATTTAAGTGAGTTATTCATAAGAATTGCATGCCTACAATATATAAACGCCAAATTTCCATGCAAAATAATTGTACCGCTTTCAGCACAAAATTCCAGCCAGAATCATACCGCCAGGGAGGTTAAAAGAGGTCACCTGCTTTTATCCCAGCTTTGACACAATGCTGCTTCTATCTATTGTGGAAACCAAGGAGCCATTACCCACAAGCCAGTTCAATCTAATGGTTGGCACAGGGTCATAGATCATTATGTTTTTCGTGGGGAGGGGTCAACCTTGGGCACCAAAGGGGAACAATAAGGTGGTGTGCTGTGGTGAATTATAGGTGTGGCAAAACTGAGCTAACAGTGGGAGGGGCTTAAAACTTGAGCTTACACGGTAAGATATGTCATAGTCCTGGACCCCAAAATCCTCCTACACGCGGGTGTACAGCATAAATACGGGCATATTTCTGTGCCCAGGTACTACATACTGACATACATGCCTATGCACAGGTATACTCTGATGCCCCCGTACACACGATCGGAAATTCCACCAGCAAAAGTCTGATGAGAGCTTTTGGTCGGAAAATGCGACCGTGTGTATGCTCCATCGGACTTTTGCTGGCGGAATTTCGGCCAGCAAAAGATTGAGATTTTTCGGTCGGAAAAAGTTCCGATCGTCTGTACAAATTCCTACGCGCAAAATTCCTACGCAAGGTTGGAAGCATTGCACTGCATTTTCTCGGCTCGTCGTAGTGTTGTACGTCACCGCGTTCTTGACAGTCGAAAGTTCTGAGAACTTTTGTGTGACCGTGTGTATGCAAGCCAAGCTTGAGTGGAATTCCGCTTGTGTGTACGGGGCATGATACTTATATAAACCCATGTATAACGAAAATATATATTCTAGCTGCTGCTGACAGGGCAGTGCAGCAAGGAACCACAACTGGGTGCATTGCGTTCTATTCAGTTGAATGGGGATCATTTTGCTGCGCTGCATTGCAAAGCCTCATTGCCCCACTCACATGTTTTTACCATACCTCCCCCAACATAAAAGTGTAAATGATGTCTTTTGCCACGTACACACAGTCGGAATTCTCATCGGAAAAAGCTCTGATGGTTTTCCCGACGGAATTTCACTCAAACTGTCTTGCCTACACACGGTCAAACCAAATTCTGAAGGTCAACAACACCGTGGCATAAAACACGTTTGACTGCACTATAAAAGGGAAGTTTAATGCTTCAGTGAGGCACGGAATGTATGACTGCAGGGAATGGAATGCAGGGCCGGGCATGACAGTGGTGACTAAGGGCTACAATGGGTTAATTGGTACACTGGGAGAGATGAACAGGAAGGGGTTTGGCTGTGAGGTTAATGTTGGAAGGAAGGGGAGGGCTGATATAAAGGTGGGGGGTGGAGTCAGGTGGTCACTTTCAGGAGTGTAACGAACAGAGGAGGCAGTTTTTCCCACCCTCCCTCCCTAAAATTTGTATGTTTTGGTTTTGGGTGTTCCTGCTTTCGTTTTTGTATTTCAGGTATCGTGGGAAGGAGTCGTGACAGCGCATTGGGTCCGAAAGATGGGCGGTGTTTTGGTGGTCTTTGACGGTGACGGTGTATCAGAGGTGATCGTAAATGGGTGGGGGGCTCATAGTGTATGTAACTGCCCCTCCTGGGTATTCCTGAACGGTGGAGGGAATACTTGTTTGTTCACTGACGGAAGGTTGTCCCCGAGAGTTCCCAGTTGGAGGCCTGGTAAAATGTGTAATGTGTACCGCAGTGACCTTGTTGTTTGGCAACAAGTTTGTTCACCGTCAGAGATCACCAGACTGGGTTGTACAGTTATATCTTGTGATGTTTATGTTTATGTTTATGGTTATTTATATATATATATTATTTATATATATTTATATATTGGTTGGAGTGTATTTAATTGGTTAATAAAGGCTGTCGTGGCCGTTTTTACTCCAACAGTAAGGTGTGGTCTCATCCTTTATAAAGGGGGGGGGGGGTTATAAGGTTGGGGTATTACGGCCATGCTGGTATAAGCATAAAAAGGGGACATTTAGGCTACACTGGTCATGAGCATGCGTCGAATTGTTTCCGAGCATGCGTCGGAATTTTGCATGTCGGAATTGCATACACACAATCGGAAAATCCGATAGAAAGGTTTTCCGTCGGAAAAATGAAGAACAGGTTCTCAATCCAAAGTCCGTCGGAAATTCCGACAGAAAAAGACTGATGGGCATAGACATAGAATAGAAAATCCGATGAAAAGCTCCCATCGGACTGTTTCCATCGGAAATTCCGACCGTGTGTACGCGGCATTAGAGTTTGAAAGATCTGAACCCCCCCCCTCCCCATGAAAAAAAATGATCTACAGCCCTGCCATAGAGTCAGGTTTTGTGACAGGATGGGCGATAATATTGAGGGGTCAATCTTTAGAGGGCACCCATAGGAGTAGGTTGGTACTGTCTGTCCCTCTATTTGAACCCAGTCAGATTTCTCAAGTTTGGAGTAAACAGTGGATATTTGAGCTATTCTTGCTGCTTGGAAATACCATAAAAGGCATGGTAATCCCAACCCACCCCATGTCCTAGGTTGGAATAGGGTTGTTTGGGGTAATTTGTGGCCTGACCCCCCCCAGATAAATTTAGTAACTTTGCTTTGGAAAGATAAGATTTTAATGATCCTTTCTTATGTTGATTGGGAGGGATCTGAATAGGTAGAGTAGTCTGGGGAGGAGCGTCATTTTTATGGAATGTATTCTACCTAGCCAGGATAGTTCCCCCTTAGACCAGTTGTTCAGGTCAGACTCTAGCTTCTGGTACATGGGCCCAACAAGTGTTCAGTTTTGGCCGTGAGAGTGATCCCCAATTACTTATTAGAGGAGTCGCTCCACCCAAACTCAAAAGAGCTTTGCAATGCTGTGACTATTTCTGGTTTAAATGTTAATGCATGGAAATAGGAGTAGTTTACCTCGGAGGCCCGAGACAGCTGAGAAATCGTTCAATAGTCTGCAGAGGTTGGGAAGGGTTGTGATCGGTGAAGTAATAAATAGAAGCATGTCGTCGGCAAATAATCCACATTTATGAGTTTGTGAATCACAAGTTCACCATCAGGTCCAGGAGCTGATCCCTTTTTAAAGTTCTTTTATGACCTCCAGTATCTCCTCAACCAAAAAGGATGCCTCTAACAAATTTTTGTGTTCAGTAGATGTTCGGGTGTTTGGGTTGGAGCGTATTACGATCGCTAAGGACTCGATAGCAATAGCAAAAATTAAGGGGGACAGAGGGCAGCCCTGTCTAGTGCCCCTAGCTATACTAAGGGGTTTAGAGTAATGTCCCTGAAGGCGTATTATAGCCTTCGGGGAAGAGTAGAGGGCATGGAGTACCCCCATGAAGCGTTGGCCAAATCCCCAGCGCTCCATGAGTGTAAAAATATAAGGCCAGGCTACCGATTCAAAAGCCTTGTGCAAATCAAGAGAGAGTAACATTACTGCTTGTTTGGGGCCCCTATCCCAGCAAGATTGTAGTAGGGAAATCATGTCTATTGCCCTCCTGATTTGGTCCGACCCCTGTCTACCTGGGATAAATCCCACTTGGTCCTTGTAGATGTACCGACTTATGAAGGAAGCTTGGCGATTGGCAAGGATTTTTGTTCAAATCTTGAGGTCGTTATTTATAAGGGAGATGAATCTATAGTTTCTTCCTGGTTTTTATTAGGTTTGGGTATTACTGTTATATAGGCAGTGTTGAGTTGAGGGTCTAACGGGGGAGCCTAGGGTTTTTGCGTTGAAAAATGTCACCATGTATGGGGCGAGAGTACCGGCAAAAGCCTTGTAATAGGGTACTGAAAGTCCATCAGGTCCAGGAGCTGATCCCTTTTTGAGTTATTTTATGACCTTCAATATCTCCTCATGACTTCTTTCTTTATGGCGTAGAAGTGTGGCTTCACGATTATGTCCCTAGGGGATCCATCTTTTCTGGGGGGTTCCAGGGCCCTGTGAGCTCTGTCCAACTCCAGGCGATAAGGAGGGGTATTGGGGATTAGATCCCAGATGAGATTTTGGACTACTGGGGAAATGTCCGTGATGGTCTCAGGAAGGCCCCGGATTCTGAAGTAATATCTTCTGGACCTATTTTCCAAATCATCAATTCTGGAAAGGGCTGTTTCAAGCTGGTCCTGGAGGACCTGAATGTGGGCTGAATTCTGGAAATCAGATTTAATGTCCCTTGTGATTTTAGCCGCTGTGCTGGCTAGCCCCCTCTCTAGGAGGTCAGAGAGCTTGTGGAATAGGTCCGCTGGTGGTGTGGCTGGGTCCTGGCCTGGGAAGCCTGGGGATGGGGTCACCAGGTGGTGGGTTTGGGAAGGCCCGACCGAAGAGAGCAAGTAGTCTGCCATGGAGCGGCCCAACAGGGACTCCGTGGAGGCTGGAGAGGGAGCCAGGTATTCCCATGTGTCACCTGGGAGTAAGTGTGGGTTACTGGGGCTAAGACTTGCCTCTGATCCTGGGATCCCTCCGTGTAGGCCGCGTGTGGCTGTACTGCTGCAGTGGCGGCGGCCATCTTGGTACACCCACTCTTCACTGAGGTGTCGAATTGCGGCCCGAGGTCTCGTCTGGCGCCCGTTCCGGACATCCAGGGGTGTGCACGGGAGTCTCAGGGGCTAGGGTGTCCCGTTAGTGGCAGTTTTGGGTGGCTGTGAGAGGAGCTGTGTGCACCGCTGGTCCGGGTGATGCGGAGCTCCACGCTTAAAGGATCACTAAAGGCAATTTTTTTTTCTTTATAAATAACAAACATGTTATACCTACCTCCACTGTGCAGCTCGTTTTGCACAGAGTGGCCCTGAACCTGGTCTTCTGGGGTCCCTCGACAGCTGTCTCGGCTCCCTCCCGCAAGCACTCCACAACTTCATGCGAGCTCCCTCGAATGGTGTGGAGTGCTTGCGGGCGCGCTCCCGTGATACAGCTGGCGGCCGTAGCTGCTCACTTTATCACTCGGCCCCGCCCCAGGCGTGTCACGTCATTGGATGTGATTGACAGAAGCGCGAGCCAATGGCTGTGCTGCTTTCAATCCATCCACTCAACGTCCAGGGCCAATCAACGGCCAGGGTGAGCGGGCGAAGAGGATGTCGGGGGCAAACGCGGGACTTTCGAGGGGTCAGGTAAGTAAAACGGGGGGGATGGGGGGGCTGGCATTGTCAGATGTTTTTTTCACCTTAATGCATAGAATTTACAACCCCTTTAAGCGGCCATCTTGGAGCTCCCACGCATGCGCACATGGAATTCTCCTTTTTTTGCCTTCCTTGGAATAAACTCTAGGTATAGGGTTCTGTTGACTTCTTCTTAAAAAAAAAATCCTGAAGTTTCTGCTAAATTTTAAAGAGAATAAAAAGTTGATGCAAGCACAAGTAACAACTGGAAACACTTAGGAAATAATTATTTTAAATTGCACCTGCCGAGTTAGAAAAACATTGTGTCATACCAGGTCAGCTTCTGTTAGATATAAATTGTTGTTATTTCTCCGGAGTCCTCAGTGGGAAAAAATGAATATTTATTGTTTTACAATATTAAGGTTGCATTACCACTAGGCAACTTTATGGAGGCGTTAATAAAACATGCCAATCATTAACACTTGATAACTGTTTTGTTTTTTTCCACAATGTAATGAGACCAATTTCTGTTAATGCTCAGACTGCCGCGGTCATTAAAATAAATTGATACAAACTCACATCTCTCATTCCAAGCGATCCCGGAAACGTTCGGGTGAGCTTGTTTATGTTGTCACATATTAAAATTTAAGCAGGTGATGTGCAGTTGCTGTCTCCTTCCCCAATTGTGAGCTGTAGTGGTACCATCCCAGGAACGCAGTGGCGGCTGGTGCTCAAAATTTTTGGGGGGGCGCAAACAAACAGCCTCACTGTGCCGTCAAACGCTGCCACTGTGCTCATTAAATGCTGCCACTGTGCCCATTAAACGCTGCCACTGTGCCCAAAGTGCTGCCATTGTGCCTCAAATGCTGCCACTGTGCTCCAAACACTGCCACTGTGCCCCAAGTGCTGCCACTGTGCCATCTAACACTGCCACTGTGCCATCTAACGCTGCCACTGTGCCATCTAATGCTGCCACTGTGCCCCAAGTGCTGCTGCCACTGTGCCCCAAGTGCTGCTGCCACTGTGCCCCAAACGCTGCTGACACTGTGCCCCAAATGCTGCTGACACTGTGCCCCAAACAGTGCTGACACTGTGCCCCAAGTGCTGACACTGTGCCCTCTGCCTGCCCTCTGCGAGCGGTATCTCCTCATCGTCCGATGTCTTCTCCCGCGCTCCTCCTGTCTTCTGCTATGATTGGACGCCTAGCGTCCAATCACAGCGCCTGTGACTTCAGCCAATCAGGTGACAGGTAACAGACCCGGCAACCTGATTGGCTGAGAGGCGGGTCTGTGTTAGGGAAGCAATGTATTCGCTTCTCTAACACAATACTGTGTAAACAGCGAACGCACAGCATTGCGCCCGCTGTTTACACTTATGGAAGCCTATTAGAGCCCACCGCTCTAATCAGGTCCCCTATTAGAGCTGACAGCTCTAATAGGGCGCTTCCAAAAACACTCCCCCCCCGCTGTAATTCAGATGCCCGGTGCCCGACAAGGGGCTGGACACCTGAATAGGGGGCGGCAGCTGTGACAATAGATAGATTCATGCAATGCATGAATCTATCTATTGGTGATAGAGCGGTGCAGGAGAGGGGGGGTGGCGCTCCTGCGCCCTCTATGCACGCACCGCCACTGCAGGAACGGAAATAAGCAAAGTGGAAATGTGCAGAACACCGGGCTAAAGAGCCACAGAGAAACCTCTTTTCTTCATGTCTGAAAAAGATAAGTCCAGGTTCAGCACTCTCCATAAGAAAAAAATAAATAAATAGACTGCTCTAAAGAAAAGAAACACTTTAAAATACACATTACCCACCTCAAACCAGAAAATAGTTTGAATATTGTGCAAGGTGAAAAATGGACAAATCTTGGGTGAATTTTAGACATGGGAGCCGTCAAAAAATTAGTTTCGTTTCGTTCCATTTCGTATAAAAAATTCGTAATTCGTGTACGAAATTTAATTCGGATTCGTACGAAATACGAATTTCGTACGAATCGTTAATATCGTTACGAATCTTTACGAATCTTTACGAATCGTTAAGAATATCGACACTCTACGAATAATAACGAATTATCCGAAAACGTATTGGTGATTGGTGAACAATAGACATTATAGACTTGTGTTATGTAACGTTAATACGTTTTCGGATAATTCGTTATTATTCGTAGAGTGTCGATATTCGTAACGATTCGTAAAGATTCGTATCGGCACTCTACGAATAATAACGAATTATCCGAAAACGGATTAACGTTACATAACACAAGTCTATTGTTCACCAATCACTCAGAGGAAGTGCGAAATACGAAATTTCATTTACGAATACGAAATTTCGTATTTCGTACTTCCTCTGAGTGATTGGTGAACAATAGACTTGTGTTATGTAACGTTAATACGTTTTCGGATAATTTGTTATTATTCGTAGAGTGTCGATATTCGTTATACTGAATCTCAAATTCATTCGAATCATTCGCTATAATTTCTTTCATATGTAGCGATACCCCCAGTTAAGAGGGCCGCTGGTTTGTTTTGGGTCCCTGAGTACAGCTCCACCAACCCCCGGCAATATTGCTCTACCCGCTCTGGCACAGTTAGTAAAGGGGTATGTATCTATCTATGCACATATAAATATCACTTATACTCTAAGTGTAATGGGTATGAACTCACAAGCAGACTGCTGAGATAAGAATAACTGGCTTTACTTTGGCAGTAAGGAAAAGAAATAGTAACATGCATTTAAACATATGACTTACAATACTTTAGCAGGTCCCTGCAATATGCACTTGAACATGTACACATATATGTAACAAACTAGCAATGGGGAAACGGAGCGCCAAGTGTGGCGACCGTCTGCTATGCACCCCTGAGGTGCAATAAATCTATCTGCGCCTACCTAACGGACCAGGCCTGATCCCTAGCAATAGAGCTCAGTCCTTGTACAAGTACAGTGTTCTTCACCGGCAATAGATCTGTAGAGGTGGTGCACATGTAGCTTTAAATGGTGTATTTGTAATCCACAGAAAGTAACATTTGCTGCTCTGAGGTAAATTGTGCCTTGGCAGTTCAATAGGCATGAAAGTGTGTGTAGCAATGCAGGATGAGCCTTTCAGCTCTCTCACCAATCCTGGGGTACCGTCCTCAGCTCCGGTCCCTCCAATGGCGGCGTCCGGTCTCCTCCGTCACAGCCCCCTGCGTTCCGGTCCTGTCCCCAACCGACCGACTGTAGGGAAAAGTCTCCGCTCCACTGCTGCTGACTCTGAGTGGTGAGAGTCTCTCTCCACCTGCTGCAAGGCCCAGGCTTCAGGCCTTCAGCAGTCCCGGTCCGCACAGGTGTCTCCTCACTTAGAAGTGTCTGCGTCACCAGCCCAGTCAGAAAAGGAAGAGGCGGTCTCTCCTCTTCCCTTTTATCTCCTCCCCCAGCAGCCTCTCGGGCGGAAACAAGCAGCCCGGGAGCCTGGGGAATTATGGGGAATGTAGTCTTTTCCCCTAAAAGGGGTACGACCCCGCTACACACTCCCCCCACTTTGAATCTTTGGTCCCCAAAGACATTGTTCAAACTACAAGCTTTCTTTGAGACAACACGTTCACATAATTCAGACAGAGGAGCCTCCCACCAATTAGCATAAGATGGGGAGCTGTCCTGTCTACAGGTCACTTCAGTGTGGGCGACCTGTTTAACTGTGCCAGAGAGTGAGCTGGGGTTGCCCTCCACCAAATGAACAGTGGATGGGTCAGGGCGTTCAGCACTTCTCCTTGCTGTGGTAACAGAGTCCTCTGAACTTTCTCCCATCTTGGGGTAAGTTAACTTCTTGGGAGGCTTCACACTTCTGCAAGCTCTCTGTTCTCTTGGGACTTCTTCAGGAACACATTCTGGCAACATCTCTGGTTCTGGAACATCTACTTCTTCTTCTTCTGAGTAGAGACCAGGGATATCTTCCCAGCACTCAGGCACAACACTGAATGGCACAAACTCTGTGGCTTCTGGGTTCAATGTTCTGTCTTCCACATCTTCAGTAGGTGGAAGATCTATGGCGGAATTTCCTGGAGTTGAGGAAGGCCATAGCCATTCAAGTTCTCCTCTTTCTTCTTCTGGTTGGGGGTCCTGTCCATCCCTAGCTTGGGATGTTTGAGACCGAGTATTAGGCCTGGGGGTATCCAGAATGGAAACAGATTCAGGTAAGTCTCTTGCTGGAGGTATTCTGACTGCTTCAGTGAGTGGGAGCAAGTGATTCCTATGCCAGGTCTTCAAAGGCCCCACTCTCCCTTCTGGCTTCAACTTGTAGACAGGCAATCCTGGAAGCTTTCTACAAATGATATATGGCTCTGATCTCCATCTATCAGCAATCTTGTGTTTTCCAGGGATCCCTAGATTGCGTAACAGTACACGGTCCCCAGGCTGTAGGTCCTGTACTCTAACTTTCAAATCAAAGTTCCTCTTATTTCGGGCCCCCCTCTGGTCAGAGGCCGCTTGAGCTTTCTCATAAGCTATCTTCAAACTGTGCCTCAGTCTGTCCACATATCCTTTGTGGGAGGCAGCAGAGGCATGGTCTAAGGAAATGCCAAAGGCCAAATCCACTGGCAATCTTGCTTCTCTCCCAAACATAAGTCGGTAAGGGGAAAAACCTGTCACATCACTTGTGGTGCAGTTGTAGGCATGCACTAGAGCTGAAATGTGTTGACTCCAATGTTGCTTCTTCTCTGTTTCCAAAGTTCCCAACATGTTCAATAGGGTCCTGTTGAACCTTTCAGGCTGGGCATCACCTTGAGGGTGATATGGTGTGGTTCTAGTCTTCTCTACTCCCAGAGAATCTAGTAGCTTCCTGATCAGGCGACTCTCAAAGTCCCTTCCTTGGTCTGAATGGATTCTCTGTGGTAGTCCATAGTGAACAAAGTACTTCTCCAAAAGTACCTTGGCTACTGTAGAGGCCTTCTGGTCCTTGGTTGGGAAAGCCTGAGCATAACGGGTGAAATGGTCGGTTACCACCAGAACATTTCCCAATCCACTCAAATCGGGTTCGAGGCAGAGAAAATCAATGCATACCAGATCCATTGGGCCTTGACTCTGTAGATGGCCCATTGGGGCAGCTTGATGGGGTAAAGTCTTCCTCTGAATGCATCTTGCACAGGAATGGCAATACTCCTCCACTTCGGCCCTCATGCAGGGCCAATAAAACCGGTCTCTGATAAGTTGGAAGGTTCTCTCTGCTCCCAAGTGACCATGCTGGTCATGTAAGGCAATCAGCACAGTCTCTCGATGCTTTTCTGGGAGAAACAACTGCCACTTATCTTCTGGGCTATCAGAGGGGCCCCTTCGGTAGACTACCCCCTGATGCACCTGTAACTTGTCTAACTCTCTCCTCAGTAGGCGAGCTTCTTTGGAAGGGTGAAGGCGAAGTCCCTCTGGACTCTGGTCTTCCAGGGCTTCCAGGACCAATCTCCCCATGGGGTCTTCCAATTGGTCACACCTTAACTCCTTCTTGGACAGCTTTGGTAGGCACTCTTCTTCTAATTGAGTTACCCCACAGTAACACTTTGGGACTCCCACTGTGGTAACTCCTATCTCCTCAGCTCTGGATCCTCCTCTGGCTTGGAGTTCAGCCCCCTGACAAAGGGCTCGCACTCCATCTGGTGCCACTTGAGTCCAGTCTTCCCAGTCATCGACCATGACATGGGATCTTCGGGACAGGGCATCTGCATCCCTATTTCCAGCCCCTGGTCTGTACTTGAGGCTGAAATTGAATCCAGACAACGCCGCCAACCATCTGTGTCCAGTTGCATCCAGCTTGGCGGTGGTGAATAGATAGGTCAAGGGGTTGTTATCTGTCTTTACAGTAAACTCGGCCCCATACAGATAGTCTCTCAGTTTGTCAACAACTGCCCATTTGAGGGCTAAGAACTCCAACTTGTGGGTGGGATAGTTCTTCTCGGAGGGGGTCAGGCTCCGGCTCACATAGGCCACTGGTCGTAGCTGGTCTTCATACTCCTGGTAGAGTACTCCACCTAGGCCCTCATGGCTGGCATCAACATGTAGCTCATATGGTCTAGTGGGATCAGCGTAGGCCAAAACTGGGGCTGTGGTGAGACTTCTCTTCAAGGTTCTGAAAGCCTCTTCACACCTGGAGTTCCATTGGTCTTGGACCGACTCACTGGGCCTCCTAGGCCCCAATCCATCTTCCTCTCCTTCTGTCTTGAGCAGTTCGTTTAGGGGTTTTGCAATGCGGGCAAACCCATCCACAAACCTGCGGTAGTAGGAGCAGAACCCCAAGAAAGACCGAAGTTCTGTAACTGTTGTGGGTCTTGGCCACGAAGTAACTGCCTCCAACTTCTCAGGGTCTGTAGCCACTCCTTTTTCAGACACTATGTGTCCCAGATAGTTCACAGAAGACTGATAGAACCGACACTTCTCGGGAGAAAGTTTGAGTCCCTCTTCACTGAGCCTCTTCAGTACTTTCTCCAATCTGGCTTCATGCTCTTCCAAAGTCTTTCCAAAGACAATGACATCGTCCAGGTACACAAGGACTTCTATGAGGTTCATGTCTCCAACTGTCCTTTCCATTAGGCGTTGAAATGTAGCAGGAGCTCCAGATAGGCCCTGAGGCATCCTGTTGAACTCAAAGAATCCTACTGGGGTTATGAAGGCAGTCTTTTCTCTATCTTCTGGATGCATGGGGATTTGGTAATACCCACTCTTGAGGTCCATCACACTGAACCACTTAGCTCCAGATAAACTCTGTAAGGCATCTTCTATCCTTGGCGTGGTGTACTGGTCAGGAATGGTCCTCCTGTTGAGAGTTCTGTAGTCAATGCAGAGCCTCAATGACCCATTCTTCTTCCTGACTACCACAATTGGGGAGGCATAGGGGCTTCTGGACTCCCGAATCACTCCCGTCTTCTTCAGTTCCGCAAGCTGCTCCCTCAGATCCTCCAGATCTGCTAGCGGGACTCGCCTCACTCTCTCTCTGAATGGCTTGTCCTCTTGCATGCGGATTCGGTGGGTGGCACTCCTCGCACACCCCACATCAAACTCATCTTTAGAGAAAATCTTCTCCCATCTGGTCAGCTGGGCCTTGGCTCTCTCTTTCCAAGCTCCAGGTAGGTTTGGGTTTTCCATGGAGAGTTTCTTCCAAACATCTTCTCCTTCACCCGTCCCCTTCACTTCTGACCAGCCAACTGGGACAGCAGGACTCACCTGTCCCAGAAGCATCCTGGCAGGGATCTCCACGGGCCGCTCCGTGGGGTTCCTCACACTGACAGGGACTCTTCCTCTTGCCTTCTTCAGGTCCTTCAATGAGATTACTTCTGGTATCACTTCCAGACCTGAGTGACCCTCCATTGGGTCGGGTTCCAACATTACAAAGGGGCCAGGCTGCTCCCAATTAAGTTTCACCGTGGCTCTCATGCAGGTCACCTCTCCAGGCTGTAACACTGCTCCTTCTTTTCCAAGCCTCCATACCCTTCCTATCCCCTCACTTGGGGTCTTCTGCTCTAGGACCAACCGCTGGTAGGCTGCCTTCAGCATGGGATGGATCTTGGGAGCTGAAAGATTCTCTTTCTTCACCAGGGGGTCAGAAGCCTTCTGACTAGGTCCGTGTTCGTCCCTATAATCAGGGACGTCTTGCTGGTTCCTGGTGGGCGGGGACACACCACTGCTAAGGTGTCAAACACTTCAGTCTTCCCAGCTACGGATGGGTCAAAGGTCAACCGTATGGGTAGGTATCCATCATAGGGGAAACTCTGAGTTCCCAATCCCCTTATCTCCAACTCTTCTATCTTCTGTATGGGCAGATGACTCAGGTATCTGTCATAGAAGTCCCTGTACAATAGGGTCACTTGGGCTCCAGTGTCTAGGAGGGCCCTCGTGTACACTCCTTCCACTTGGATGGGTACAGTAGGGGATGGACCAACTAGCTCTTCTGGGTAGGGCCGAGTTGATGCTGTCCTCTTCTTTGGACTCTTTTCCTTCCCACTTGATTTGCACTTGCTCCTTTCTTGAGCCTGGTATGCATTAATTTTCTCCCTCTTAGTGGGAGTGTGAACCCTTTGAGGGACATTGTTATCTCTCACTTTTAAGGGTTCTCGCTTGGGAGTGCTGTGTCTCTTCGGAGGGGTCTTGCCCCCTTTCTCTGGAGTGTACCTTGGTTGAGGATCCCTGGGTTCCTTCCGAGGGGTTTGATCTCCTCGCTTTCTTTTCCTGTTATGCTTCTTGGAGCTCACTGAAGGTGATGGGCACCCGGTTGACTCCTTCACCGGGGCCCTTTGGCGTTTCCCGCCGGCTGGCGGCTTTCTGTTTTCTTCTTCGATGGGACTGGCACATAAAGCTGCAATATGACCAATTCCTCCACAATTAAAAAAGATCATCTCACCGTAGTCAGGTGGGGATGCTGGTGCTGAAACAGCTGGAAACAATTCCCTCCTGCTTGTTTCTTTCTTGGGACTGGGCGTCTCTTTCGCCACTAGAGATGTCAGTATCTCCATCATCTGGGACATCTGCAACTTCAGGGCATCTACTTCTGTCTCTCTTTCAGGGGTTAAGGCTGACCTGACCGTGGCCACTGGAAGCTTTGTAGACCCCATCACTTGCTTTTCCCGTTTCTCTTCCAACATGGCCTCTTCTTCTCTGACCATTCGAATGAGATCAGGGTAGTCCAGGCTCTTCCCATCCTGCCGGGTGCGTAGTATTAGTGCGACAGGGTCCAGGGGTTGGGCTCCCCTGACCACCTGCTGGGCACGGGCTTCATCTACCTTCCCCGGATCTATCCCCTTCTTCAGGATAATCCTATGCAGGATCTTGTCTCTACGTCCCATATACTCTGACAGCTTCTCCCCTGTCTTCTGGTAACAGTGTTCCAGTTGATAGGTAAGTTCTGTGACTTTTTCTGTCCCACCAAACACACTTTCCAGGATGTCTATGTAATCCTGTGCAGTGCAATCCTTTTTGCTTGTCTTCAGATTGTGTATGGCCTCTAAGGCAGGCCCCTTTAGGCTCTCAACAATCCTTTGCTTCTTTCTGCCTTCTGAGACCTCCCATTCTCCTAGGGCCTGCGTGGCACCATCTAACCACTCTTCAAATCCTCTTCTCCCGAGGGTACAGGTGTCCTCCCTGAAAACATCCGGAGTTTCCTGTATCCCGACATTGGGTAATCCCCGGGGTCTCTTCTGCACTGAGTCACAATCTCCCCTAGGACAGCACACAGTTCTGCGCTAAGAGTAGATTGTGCGGGACTTTCCGCGCCCTTCTGCTCTTCCTGCTTTGGGGATAGCATAGTTTTCACTGGAGAACAGTCTCCCTTACGCGGCAGCGCATGCAGCAATTGATAGGTCTGACCATTCGGTGCCTGTATGCTTTGGCTCCTGAACTGCTCTGGAGTCTCTTCCTGCCATTCTATTAGGGCGTATGTATACCCAGCATCAATTCTCATGTCCATTATCCATGACTTGTGGCCTGGGGATAGGGACATTATGAGCTGCTTGACTGCCTCTCTCTGCCATATCCCTGGCAGTTCAATGACTGTTGCTGCGGCTGGGTCAGTGGCCCATAGTGCGTACCACGTCCCACTTCTATCGGGTCCATGCCGGTACCTTCTGGCGGCTTTTCCCGCTGACTCAGGATCCCGGATTACGAGCCCCCACGTGTAGCGATACCCCCAGTTAAGAGGGCCGCTGGTTTGTTTTGGGTCCCTGAGTACAGCTCCACCAACCCCCGGCAATTTGCTCTACCCGCTCTGGCACAGTTAGTAAAGGGGTATGTATCTATGCACATATAAATATCACTTATACTCTAAGTGTAATGGGTATGAACTCACAAGCAGACTGCTGAGATAAGAATAACTGGCTTTACTTTGGCAGTAAGGAAAAGAAATAGTAACATGCATTTAAACATATGACTTACAATACTTTAGCAGGTCCCTGCAATATGCACTTGAACATGTACACATATATGTAACAAACTAGCAATGGGGAAACGGAGCGCCAAGTGTGGCGACCGTCTGCTATGCACCCCTGAGGTGCAATAAATCTATCTGCGCCTACCTAACGGACCAGGCCTGATCCCTAGCAATAGAGCTCAGTCCTTGTACAAGTACAGTGTTCTTCACCGGCAATAAATCTGTAGAGGTGGTGCACATGTAGCTTTAAATGGTGTATTTGTAATCCACAGAAAGTAACATTTGCTGCTCTGAGGTAAATTGTGCCTTGGCAGTTCAATAGGCATGAAAGTGTGTGTAGCAATGCAGGATGAGCCTTTCAGCTCTCTCACCAATCCTGGGGTACCGTCCTCAGCTCCGGTCCCTCCAATGGCGGCGTCCGGTCTCCTCCGTCACAGCCCCCTGCGTTCCGGTCCTGTCCCCAACCGACCGACTGTAGGGAAAAGTCTCCGCTCCGCTGCTGCTGACTCTGAGGGATGAGAGTCTCTCTCCACCTGCTGCAAGGCCCAGGCTTCAGGCCTTCAGCAGTCCCGGTCCGCACAGGTGTCTCCTCACTTACAAGTGTCTGCGTCACCAGCCCAGTCAGAAAAGGAAGAGGCGGTCTCTCCTCTTCCCTTTTATCTCCTCCCCCAGAAGCCTCTCGGGCGGAAACAAGCAGCCCGGGAGTCTGGGGAATTATGGGGAATGTAGTCTTTTCCCCTAAAAGGGGTACGACCCCGCTACATATTCGTAAACAAAATTTCGGATTTCGTACAGAATTCGTATTCGTAAAAATTCGTAAATTCGGATTCGTACGAATTTCGAAAAATTCGTATGAATGTCCGATTCGTACGAAACTAATCGCACATGTCTAGTGAATTTTAGAATGTACAGTAAAACCTTATGTAGCGCCATAACCCCTGCGGGGCGGCTATGTATTTTCTGGGCTTACCGATTACCTCCTCCTTGTAGCTCGTCGTTCGTTGTCTAGGGGTTCCCAGGGTTAGTACCCAGTAATTTCAGAGACCGATACTCAATAGTCCTTTCAAGGATTTTTATTTGCAAAAGTAACCGTTTAACACAACACAGTCTCTTAGTTGGGGATAGAGGGCACGGGCGATAAAGCTCAGGCACTTCAGAACTGCTGACATCAAATAAATGTCTCCTCAGATAGCCCAGAGAGTATCCCTTTGCAACTGGACTCTTCACCGTTGGATAAGCCCTTGTCTGTAGATTTAGCAGCCAACAAGTGATTCGGAATTTTACAAAGTCTCTGCCACAGACTAGGTTGTGAAATTTTAGGTAAACATTGTAAAAGTCTCTGCCACAGACTGTTATAACCGAAGTATGGGTTTAGGAACTTTCCCTATGGTACCTGAATCTTCCAGCCGTTTTGGCGATACCGTAGGAAATACGGATTCACTAGTGTCCATGCAATCTCAGCTCCCAGGCTCTTACCGAGCAGCCAGCTTTATGGCCCTCCTCCGAAGAGTCCTCCTCTGGTCGCTTGTACGAGTTGCTGTGCCTCTCCAATCCTGAGAGAACACCGGGACACCTCAGAATCCTCCTCAGTTACTCGGCCTAGAACTAGCCAGTTCCGAGGCTCATGAACGGACGGATCCCCAACCCCAGACCATGAGGGCCTCTGGGGCTGGTCAGGGTGACCAGGCTTACGGGGCAGCAGACGCTCCTGGGTCCCGGACCCCTTACGGGGTTGGTCCAGACCAGAACCAGGAATTTAAAAGAGCAAGCTGAACCCTGAACACGTGACTTCAGCATCTTAAATACCCCTTCCCAGACTACACAGCGGGGCCAGACGCGCCCACTGATTGGCTCAGAGAAAGATTGGTACCTAACACGTCCAACCAGGCTGCGTTCTCAGCCGGTCACAGGTGCTCACCTCACCTATGACCAGGCAGAACTCCAGTACAGCCCAGCCAGACTGATGCCAAAGTAAAAGACCTAAAAAAATTTAAGCGGAAGTAAACCCATCGATTTAACAGTCCAAAAAAAAAAGGCATGCCGTGAATGCTAACTGCACATTGGCTGTGCTCTCAACCAAACAGTCAAACCATGCAATGGCTGGTGTCATAACGGATCGCATGTGCAGCACTGTGGCAGTTGAAGATTAAACAGAGGCAAAGATGGCAGCTTACTTGGCTGAAAACGATAGGAGGGTTTACTTCCACTTTAACCCCCAGAACTCAGTTACAGCTCTGGAAAAAAACAAAATTTACACATAGGGGTAAAGCTGTCCACATCGACCATCCCCCGCACCGCCATCAACGTCCTCCCTTCCACACTGCGCTCCACGAGCGATTCAAGCCTCCCTTTCAGATCGCTCTACTGCAGGGTGGTCTTCCCATTCACCATTGCAGACTGACATCGGTGGGAGCTGGCGGTGTGGGGGACGGTCTATGTTTTTTTTTTCTATCTTTACCCCAGTTGCCTGCATACTTAGATGTGCCTCTTTTAATCATCAACCAGGGGAGTTGCTAAATGTTGTACCTTCATTAAATGTAACCATATTGCTACACTTAGAGGCGCCTCTCTTCTCTTTTATACTCTGGAGCTCCTGCTGGATTTTGCTTCTAATCCTCTTGTGGAGGCTTCCATTTGTGGATGGACATTTTATGGTTACACGACCTATCCCATTGCTATAATCTTTTTATATGGGCTATAAACTGAAGGACTTATGAATCAATGGTTGTGGAGCGAATCATCTGAGTTTCCATTATTTCTTATGGGGAAATTTGCTTTGATATACAAGTGCCTTGGATTACCAGCATGTTTCCTGAAAGAATTATGCTCACAATCCAAGGTTTTACTGTATTTACATTGACAAAATAGGCTAAATATTAAAGTAAAGCAGTTTCTCATTGAAGAACAGATGCTGGCCAAATATTGTTTGATGAAGTTTGCACCTGGGCTTTTTATGAAGTGGGAATGCCCATTAAGCACTTACCCCCCTCCTCCCCACAGGAGCACCTGGTGATGAGGGGTTTTCTGTTCTACCAAGACTCTTAAGACTGCTTGGTCCCTACTAATGGCTCATACACACTATAAGGAAATCGTGCGAACATTTTCGTCCGAGGAACTTTCGTACGATTTTCCTATAGTGTGTACACAACTTTCTACAGCCGATTCCAACCTTCTGAACGAAAAGTACCGAAGGGACAAGCTTCAAAATTGTTCTGGTACCAGAACAGAATGTACGATTTTCATTTAATGTGTACTGTTTTCAGAGAAAAAACTGAAACGAAAGACTGCGCCTTATCAGAAACAATAAACAACAAAAAAAGCCTTTGTCATACGAGAATTTTCCTATAAATTTTCCTTCATCGGTTCTGATTTGCTGTGAAACAACGAGCAAAATCGGAGGATCGTTCGTCCGATTTTCTTATAGTGTGTACCCCAGCTAAAGTCATTGTAAAGTCTTGTGTTTTTTTATATATATATATAAAAATAACAAACATGTTATACTTACGTGCGCTGTTGCAGTGTATTTGCACAGAGCAGCCCGGATCCTCCTCTTATCAGGTCCCTTGCCCGCACTCCTAGCCCCTTATTTCTGTTAAGTGCCATAACAGCAAGCAGCTTACTATGGGGGCACCCGAGCCGAGTCACACATCCCTGTGTCCATTCAGACATGGAGCCCTGGCCACGCCTCCTCTCTATCCTGATTGGCTATCTGACTTGGGTGGTGTCCCATGGCCTGTAGGAGTCTTACAGCATGGGGTCTTCAAGGTCCTGCTATCTTAGAATGGCATGATGTTGCTGCCTTCCCTGACTTCCTAAAGGCAACTGTCACATACCCGTATGAGGAGCTCAAGATGATGAAGGTGGCTTCTTGCACAATTCCTGTCTGAGCACCCCGGGAAGTTGAGACAGGGTGGAGGTGCCAGGAATCTGATAGTGGACTTGAACTTGGGAGTGCTGGTGCAGGGTAAGTAGAAGCACAGCGATGAAGTCACCCCAATTTCACTCAGACCAGTAGAGAGCAGAGCCAGGTCACAAGCTGAGTTCAGTAACAGTCAAGCAGGAAGGCCCAAAATTATGAGCAGGATCAAGGTCAGAGTCGAGCAGAGATTGGTAATGTGCAGGCAATCTTGGTAAAGAGTCCAGCCGGAGGTCGGAAAGACAGATAGGCAGCAGACATGAACAGCCAGGTGTAATCCAGAGGCAGGTCAGATGAAAACTGGGTCAATAACAAAGTCAAGAAGAAATCAGGATCAAGGATAACAGAGATTCAAGCTGGAGGATCATCCAGCAATGGTCCTATGCAGGTCTTAAGTTTAAACAGTTCACTAGGTGCCAGCATCTGTGGTGGACCTGCACATGTCTACCTGTATGATGTTGTGCGCACTTGACCGCCATCTTGCATGCCTAATAAGGCTCGCATGTCCGAAAACATGTACATGTTTATGCGCACGTGCATAAAAACGAGCACAAATTCTCTGATGGCTGACACAAGGTTCCTGATAGCAACCAAGTCTGGCCTCTGTGGCTTATTCAACCCATTGTACCACTGGCTCTGGCCCCCAGACTCCAAAGGTACAAGTCTGCTAGCCAAGACACGTACTCTATGGACAGAAGAATAAATGGCAGGACCTGGATCGCCTACTGGTGGCACTTTGGTTCCCAGAACGGAAGGTTGTAGTTCCGGAGTCCACCAAAGGGTTTCTCACAGCAGCCAGCAGATCCCAGTAATCTGTCGCCACCTGATTCTTTCTGTGTTGAAGGTATTTAGTTCTTCCTCTGCATTTCCCTCTTGCTTCAGTGTTTTGCCCTGGGAGAGAGTGCTAGCTGAGACTTGTGTCCACTTATACTGTAGAAGATCGAGCATTCCTCTGAACGATGAATGTAGCTTGCCTTGGCTCCCGGCAACTAGGAGACAGAAAGGACCGTAATATAATGGACTAAAAGGGAATGTAATGGAGGGCCGCACATGACAGTGTGTCAAGTGACACACTTTGCCACCTGAAAGAGTTAATAATGTCAGGGGAGTGGCTGTAATGGGCAGGGGGAGCGGCCATATAAAGAGGAGGGGCGGAGCTGGGGAGACAGTGCGGGAGAGACAGAGCACGAGGAGGCAGGTTTTTCCCACCCACCCTTCCCCTTTTTTAGAAATATGTTTTATAGGATGTGTTAATGTTTTCATTGTCGTTTCAGGTCATTGGAAAAGTTTTCGTCATGACAGCTTGGGGGGGGGGGTTTGGCATTGGTTGTTTTGTTGGTCAGTGATGGCAGCAGTTATAGAGGTGGTAAGTGGGTGGGGGGCACCTCAATAGATGGCCCCACCTTGTTACATCAAACGTTGTTGATGTTTAATGGTATTGTGCACTGCGGGAATGTTGGTTATTGGGCGGTACGGTAGAGACCCATGGGTTTCTGTATATCCCGCAGTGCCCCCTGGTGTTTGATATCGGTTGATATCATGTTTGTGGTATAAGCTCTTTGCTCCGTCACTGACCAATAAATATGTGGGGTTAACCTGTTTTGTTTATGTTTTCAGCAGGGGTCTGAAAGAGTTAATGTTATGGTGTTATGTATGTTTTATGGTTAATAAGAAATTGGAGTTCTTATTTTGGTATTTTAATAAATAGCTGTTATGGCCATTTAACTCCATAACTGGTGTGGTCTCTTATTTATTAAGTAAGTTAAAGTTATATGGAGTAAGTTAGTCTCAGCTAAGGGGTCATATCTTGGCTACACTAGTCATGTCTCTATGCTTTCCCCCCAAATGGGGAAGTGGGGCAGGACTAATTGTTGACTACATTGCTCCTATCTACCTCTCTACCCTACAGTCTAATCATGTCTGACACGATTGAAAACATAAAAATAGAGAGAATTTGGAAAATCCAATCTGAGTAAAAAAAGGGTGAATATTGGATAACGGTGGGGCAGACTTCATGTAGAATCAATGATAAATACACCCAATAGTAACGCAGGAGTCTATATTTCAGTGAATTTACGGTTTATGGCTTAAATCACATCTTACATTTGTCTGGAGTTCTCTCATTTTCTGAACATTTTCACCCACCGAACGAATATGTATCAGCGCTGAAACTGAATTTCACTAATTAGACACAAGCTCGGCTCCCCTTTATCCTAAATTACTTCTCCTTCTCATTTGAAGAACAAAGAGGGAAAGCCGCAGCGAGTAAAGGCAATTTGATTGTTGAGAAACAAAAAAAGTTTGAGCCACGTTTTATTTTAGCACCATTAGAGAAATTAATCAAAACATTCCCCTGACTTCAGGGCTTCCGAAAAAGTCATTAGATCCAACAACATAGATAGCCATAAATCTAATTTCAGCAAGGCAATCGGCAACAGCCAATCAGCATCCTTCCGGTTTAATAGAAAAAGCTCTTAATGTAAAAGATAAAACGTCCTCAGACCGCCAAGCATTGGAGAACTTAAAGAAGAAAAAGTAAAAAAACCTACCAGTTTCTGAATATCTGGCCATCTACTTAGCCAAAAGTAGGTGCCCCTTTTCTCCAAATGGTTGGATTTAGGTGTTTTCAGTGAAAGTTACTGTTAATACTACAGCATGCAAAGACATTTAGACATTGGTGCTCCTCCAACCTTGTGCTAACAGTTTGGGGAAGACGCTTTTTCTGTTCCAGCATGACTGTGCCCCTGTGTACAAAGCCAGCTCCATAAAGACATGGTTTGACCTGGTTGATGTTGTGGAACTCAGGTGGCCTTCACAGAGCCCTGACCTCAACCCCACAGAACACCCTTGAGACGTGGGTCTCAAGTGTGAACCTCCTTCCTCCTGCTGGTAACCCCTCTAGTGATATAAAGATCTATATAGAGTAATCAGGATCTCCTTCCTCCTGCTGGTGACCCCTCTAGAGATATAAAGATTTATATAGAGGAATCAGGACCTCCTTCCTCCTGCTGGTGGTCCCTCTAGTGATAAAAGATCTATATAGAGGAATCAGGACCTCCATCCTCCTGCTGGTGACCCTTCTAGTGATATAAAGATCTATATAGAGGAATCAGGACCTCCTTCCTCCTGCAGGTGACCCCTCTAGTGATATAAAGATCTATAGAGAGGAATCAGGACCTCCTTCCTCCTGCTGGTGATCCTTCTAGACGTATAAAGATCTATATACAGGAGTCAGGACCTTCATCCCTCTTGCTCCTGATCTCTCTAGTGACATGCTTGTAGGTTAATTGTCTTCTGTCCAAAATTGGCCCTAGTATATGAATGTGAGTTGGGGACCTTAGATTGTGGGCTCCTTGAGGGTAGGGACCGATGTGAAGGTGCGATGTATGTGTGGAGCACTAGGTAAATTGACAGCGCTATATGGGTAACTTAATAAAATAGGGATAATTGTAGACACACACCCACACTCACTCAGGTTGAACTGGATGGACTGGTGTCTTTATTCAACCTTACTAACTATGTAACTATGTTACTAAAGATCTATATTGAGGAATCAGGACCTCCTTCCTCCTGCTTGTGATCCCTATAGTGATAACTAAAGATCTATATAGAGGAATCAGGACCTCCTTCCTCCTGCTGGTGACCCCTCTAGTGATATAAAGATCTATATAGAGGAATCAGGACCTCCTTCCTCCTGCTGGTGACACCTCTAGTGATATAAAGATCTATATAGAGGAATCAGGACCTCCTTCCTCCTGCTGGTGACACCTCTAGTGATATAAAGATCTATATAGAGGAATCAGGACCTCCTTCCTCCTGCTGGTGACACCTCTAGTGATGCACCCCATACTGGTTGCTCGGATTGCAAGCATCTGAAAGAAGTACCCCCAATAGTTTTCCTGACCAGTGCTGGTTCCCCAATATTGTACTTTATCAGGCTAGCTCCACTAAAATCCCTGTAATAGGCAGGTCTCTCCCCTGCTTTATTCGGATTTTAACAGTGGCAGTTATCATGAAGAAGAGACATAACAATAAAAGGATCTCGCTGTGTTTTGAGAGCAGTCGAATAAAGTGGAATGCAGAGGGGAATATGAAGTCTTTTGTTGACACAAATCAATACTCTACCACAGAGAAAGAACAATAGCTCACATTAGCATCTACTAAATAGATATGACAATAAAGGAGAGAATGGGACTCTTTGATTCGGGGATTGTGATGAATCTGATGCAGTGTCACACAACATGAGTTTGAAAAATACCAGCAATGTCAACTATCGGTGCAGAATGTCTGCTGTAACAATCAGACTTAATTGTTCATTCTGACATGCTGCGGTACTCCATTAACCACAGATCAGCCGGGGCTGAATACATGAATATCAACGAGGAGGACAAATCAAAGCATATAATGGCTTGTTACAGCTAAAGCAGAAGATCACCCAAGGCAGCAGATTCTGAATAAAGAAGTTCCTTTGCTTAATAATGCCCCCCCCCCCACCCCCCATATCAATATTTCAGTTTAAGGTGGACTCCAATGGTAGTTAAAAAAAGTAGTCCTAAATGTTGGGGAGGTGACATGTTGTCAGGCTTGGGATGAACTTTTAGATGTGCCTTCTGGTTTTTAAATATAGTGCCTGTACTTAATTGTTGTTTTTTTTAACAATGTCTCTAATACCACTTGTAGGCAGGTGCAGTCTGTTTTATCCACTGCAGGTGGCGCTCATCCACAGCAGCAGTGCAGAGGGAGTGGAAGGCAGAAGGAACGTAGCTCCTCTATGGTTTGCCAGGTCATGGGGCAGCAATCTGGTTGGATGCCGACAGCCCATGTGACCCTGGTGGACATCTTGGTGTCAGGCAGAGTGTATTTAAGGCACTTGCTCCGGGATTTGTGCACAATCAGCGTGTGGGTAGTGTAGAGACAGGTTCACCCTTTTTCTGGACAGTATTAACGGTAAGGAAAAGATGAGTAGGGGAAGCTTAGGGATCTTCCACTCTCCTTGGACACCTTCCCATTTAGGCCTGGACTACTAGCTAGGCTGCATTTCACCCCTCCAGACAGACGCTGTCAGTTTGGCTGAAACATGCTCCACTACATGCTGTTGTCCTCCATGACTGTTCCTGGTTGGGCTTCTGTCTGCCAGGCTTGTTGTGAACTGTTTTTCATTGACTTCAATAGAAGTTTCATTTTTTGCACCTGGACTGAGTATGTGTTATTTCCACCGCACCACGCTGCACCCACCCACATACTATTTGCTGGAAAATAACAAAGCCCCTGTTCCTAATGAGAGTGCCCCCACTAAAATTTCTAGACCAGTGTTTCTCAACCTTAGGGAGACCAGGGCCCGGCAGGAGGCCTGGTACTGTGCCATGGCACAATGGCTAAGAACC
>CM053031.1:12186624-12190208 GCA_028564925.1 Lithobates sylvaticus | reverse complement strand
GGAGAGAGAAGGAGAGAGAGTGAGGGGGAGAGAGAAGGAGAGGAGATGGAGAGGGAGAGAGGAGAAGAGTAGGAGAGGGGGGAGAGAGAAAGGAGGGGGGAGGAGAGGGGGAGAGAGGAGGAGAGAAGGAGAATTGGGGGGGGGGGGGAGAAGGAGAGAGGAGGGGAGGGGGGGGGGGGGAGAGGGGGAGGAGGAGAGTGGGGAGAGAGAGGAGGAGAAGGAGGAGGGAGGGGGGAGAGAAGGAGGAGGAGGGGGGGGGGAGAGGGAGGGAAGGAAGGGGGGGATGGGGAGGGGGGGGAGGGAGAGGGAGGAGAGGAGGAGGGGAGGGAGTGGGGAGGGGAGGAGAGAAGGAGAGAGAGGGAAAGGAGGAGAGGGGGGAGAAAAGGAGGAGGGGAGGGGGGAAGAGAGAGGAGGAGGGAGAGGGGGGAGGGAGAGAGGGGGAGGAGAAGAGGGGGGAGAAGAGGAGGAGGAGGAGAGGGAGAGGTGGGGGGAGAGAGGGAGAGAAGGAGGGGAGGAGAGGGAGGGGGAAGGGGAAGGAGGAAGGAGAGGGGGGGGGAGAGAGAAGGGGAGGAGAGAGGGGGGGGAGGGAGGGAAGGGGGGGGGAGGGGAGAGAGGGAGGAGGGGAGGAGGGGGGAGAGAGGGGAGGGAGGGGGGGGGAGGGGGGGAGGGGGGAGGAGAAGGAGGAGAGGGGAGGGAGAGAGAGAGGGAGGGGAGGAGGGGAGGGGAGGGAGGAGGGAGAAGGAGGAGGAGAGGGAGGGAGAGAGAGAGGGGGGAAGAGGAGGAGAGGGGGGGGGGAGAGAGGGAGGGGGAGGAGGAGAGGGGGAGGGGGGAGAGAGGAGGAGGAGGAAGGGGGGGGGGAGGGAGGAGGGAGGAGGAGAGGGGGAGGGAGGGAGGGGAGAGGGAGGGGGGAGGAGGGAGAGAGGAGGAGGAGGGAGGGGGAGGAGGGGGAGGAGGAGAAGGGGGGAGAGGAGGGGGGAGGGGGGGAGAGGAGAGAGGAAGGAGGGGAGGGGGGGGGGGGAGGGGAGGGAGAGGAGGAGGGGGGGGGGGGGGAGAGAGGGAGGAGAGGGAGAGGAGGAGAGGGGAGGGGGAGGAGGGGAAGGAGGGAGGGAGGGGGGAGGGGGGGGGAGAGGAGGGGGAGGGGGGAGGAGGAGGGGGTGGGGGGAAGGGGAGGGAGGGAGGAGGAGGTGAGGGGGGGAGAGGAGAGAGGAGGGAGGGGGGGGGAGATTGAGGGGGAGGAGGAGAGGGGGAGGGGGAGGGGGGAGGGGGGAGGAGAGGGAGGGGGGGAGGAGGAAGGGGAGAGGAGGGGGGGGGGGAGAGAGGGAGAGGGGAGGGGGGAGGGGGGGGGGAGGAGGGGGAAGGGGAAAGGGTGGGGGGAGGAGGGGTGGGGGAGATGAGGGGGGAGGAGAGGGGGGAGGGAAGGAGGAGAAGAGTGGGGGAGAGAGAAGGAGGAGGAGAGGGTGGGGGGAGAGAAGGAGAGAAGAAGGAGGAGAGGGGGGGGGGAAGAAGGAGGAGGAGTGGGTGGGAAGGAGGGGGAGGAGAGAGAGGAGGAGAGAGGGGGGGGAAGGAAGGAGGAGGAGGGGGGGGAGAGGAGAGAGGAGGGAGGAGAGGGAGAGAGGAGAGGGGAGGGGGGGAGGGGAGGAGAGAGAGGAGGGAGGAGGGGAGGAGGGAGGAGGAGAGGAGAAAGGGGGGGAGAGGGGGGAAGAGGAGGAGGAGGAGAGGGGAGGGGGAGGAGGGAGGGGGGGGAAGGAGGGGAGAGGGGGTAGAGGAGGGGGGGGGGGGGGAGGAGGGAAGAGGGGGGGGAGGAGGGAGGAGGGAGAGGAGGGGGAGGGGGAGGGGGGGAGGAGAGGAGGGAGGGGGGGGGGAGAGAGGGGGGGGGGAGAGAGAGGGGTGGAGGAGGAGGGAGAGAGGGGAGGGGGGAGGGGGGGGAGAGGGGGGGGGGGAGAGAGAGAGGAGGAGGGGAGAGGAGAGAGGGGGGATGGGGGGGAGAGAGAGAGGGAGGGGAGGAGGAGAGTGGGGGGAGAGAGAGAAGAAGGAGGAGAGGGGGAGGGGGGGGGGAGAAGGAGCAGAGGAGGAGAAGAGAAAAAGGGGGGAGAGAGAAGGAGGAGGAGACTGAGAGAGGGAAAGAGAAAGAGGAGTAAGGGAGGAGAGAGGAGGAAGAGAGAGAGGGAGGAGGAGGAGAAGACAAGAGAGGGGGGGAAGGAAGAGGTGAAGGAGTAGAGAGAGAGGAGAGGAAGAGAAGAGAGAGAAGGAGAGAGAGAGAGGGAGGAGAGTGAAGAGGGAGAGGAGGAGAGAGGAGGAGAAGGAGGAGGATGTCACCTCCCTCTCTGGGCTCCGGGCTGTCAGGGGTTAATCTAGGTGCAGTGTTACTTTGTAACAGAAGATCCTCCTCCCCCTCTCCAGTCCTCCTCCTCCTCCTCCTCCTCCTCCTCCTCTGTGTACATAGAAGGGATCAGGTAGCTGGGAGCTCACACAGTCCTCAGTGCAGAAACAGAGCCCGGACCCCCGGGGGCCACTCTGCCTCATCCACCGCTAACTAAGGACAGGAGATCCCACATCACAGGAGTTTTCTAATCTCAGCAAATCCCACAGGACTGATCCCAGGAGATCCCACAGGACTGATCCCAGGAGATCCCACAGGACTGTTCCCAGGAGATCCCACAGGACTGTTCCCAGGAGACCCCCAGAGACTTCTAGTCTCAGCAGACCTCAGAGGACTGAACCCAGAAGATCCCTCAAAACTGATCCCAGGAGATCCCTCAAAACTGATCTCAGAAGATCCCACAGGACTGATTTCTGTAGATCCCCAGAGGCTTCTAGTCTCATCAGATCTCAGATCACTGATCCCAGGAGATCCCTCAGAACTGATCCCAGGAGATCCCTCAGAACGGATCCCAGGAGATCCCTCAGAACTGATCCCAGAAGATCCCACAGGACTGATTTTTGGAGATCCCCAGAGGCTTCTAGTCTCAGCGGACCTCAGAGGACTGATCCCAGGAGATCCCTCAGAACTGATCCCAGGAGATCCCTCAGAACGGATCCCAGGAGATCCCTCGGAACTGATCTCAGAAGATCTCTCAGAAGATCCCAGGCAGAGGAGATCCCTCAAAATTGATCTCAGGAGATCCCCGGAAGAGGAGATCCCATCCTACAAGTTTCCCGACAATTGACATAGTTGGCGGATCCCCGGTTGAGCACCTTGTGGGGAGTGTGGATTTTTGGGCTCTTGGTGTTGGGTCGGACCGCTGGATGTGTTGCGGGTCGCCGGTGACCCGGAGGGCTCAGGGTGTCGGGGGCCCCGGCTGTGTTGTGTCGGAGTGATTGCTAGCTCTTGGGACCATGCTGCGCCTCCTGCTCCTCTTTGCCGGCGCCCTCTGCTCCGTCAGCAGCCCCACTCCGGCCCCGGACGGCCCCCCGGACACTTGCTCTTCATGCGGGCTCCGGCCCCCGGAGGAGGAGGTGTCCCGGATGGATCAGGACTTTCTGGAGGCGGTGAAGAGGCACATCCTGACCCGGCTACAGATGAGGGACCGGCCCAATATCACCCACGCCGTGCCCAAGGCGGCCATGGTGACTGCCCTGAGAAA
>CM053031.1:12146624-12181624 GCA_028564925.1 Lithobates sylvaticus | reverse complement strand
TAGGCTAATGGATGGAAACATTGTTGTTATACAGACACACAACAAAAACATACAACAAAAACATAAACAACACAACAATAAAATGTTTTTTTTCATAATATACAAAATGCACAAACATAATATCTTCCAGGGGGAATATAAATGTTAGTTTAGATTAGCCTTTCTCAACCTTCTTAACACGATGGAACCCTCGAAACAACTCTTTTTGTCTTCTGGGAACCCCTGCTAATAATTAATCTATCTACCGCTCATGGCACATTAGTGTGATGGTCAGTGGGAAGAATGTTCCTTACGCTTGTTGTCACTGGGATGAATTACCCCCTTAGAGATAGCTAAAAAGATCAATGGTGTCAGTTGAAACCCATCTAAGAGGCAGAAATTACTTATTACCCAAGGAACCCCTAGCTACCCCTGGAGGAACCCTAGGGTTCCATAGAACCCTGGTTGAAAAAACGCTGGTTTAGATGGTGAAGTTGGAAATGTTTGGCCCAGAGTTCAGGAGCTCCTAATGCAGTGGTTCTTAACCTCAGTCCTCATTACCCCCCACCAGGCCATGTTTTGGGAATTTCCCTTAGATAAAATAGCTGTCCAAAATACCAAGCCATTGACTTAGATTTAAAGCACCTGCGTAAGGGAAAAGGAAAGCCTGCAAACATGGCCTGGTGGGGGGTAATGAGGACTGAGGTTAAGAACCACTGTCCTAATGCAAGGGTGATTGGGTGCCGTCTTGGGGAACTTCATGATCCAAGATAACCCACTCAGGCACGCTGGGAGCTGCAAGACTCAGCAGGCGGAGAGAATGATACCTATGACCATCACATTCTAAATAAGAGCTCTCCGTTGTTCTTAGACTCCAACCAAGTTCATAAGTTTATCCTTCAGTTGTAATTTTCTTATTTAGGACATGTTGATATATAAGGTTGACTTCAAGAATTATCAATTTGCTTCTGTGTTTGAAGTTTTTTCTGTCCTGTTTTTTCACCTTCTACGAGCTGATTTTTCTCATTTTGTTTGCTTTCTTCTACAGATGACGTAACATCATCTCGAGTCCGACTCACTTTTACCATTTCAAATGAAGGCAATCAGCACCTGTTCGTCTTCCAGTCCAATCTGTGGCTTTACCTGAAGCTGCCTGAGGTCATAGAGAAGGTAGGCAGGAGGAAAATCCGTATAAAACTCCACTTCCAAGACCCGAACAACCCCGCCAAGATGGGCTTGGTGGAGAAGAAGGTGGACATCCGAAGAAGTGGTTGGCACACGTTCCCCCTGACGGAGACCATTCAGGCCCTCTTCGAAAAAGGAGAGCGAAGGTTGACGCTCGAGGTTCAATGCGATGGCTGTGAGGAGTTGTCTGTTAGTCCAGTGTATGTTGACCCAGGGGAAGAGTCCCATCGACCCTTTTTGGTTGTCCATGCCCGATTAGCCGACAACAAGCACCGGATCAGAAAGAGAGGTCTGGAGTGCGATGGCCGCACCAACCTTTGCTGTCGGCAGCAGTTTTATATTGACTTCAGACTTATTGGGTGGAATGACTGGATCATAGCGCCATCTGGTTACTATGGCAATTACTGTGAGGGTAGCTGCCCAGCCTACTTGGCGGGAGTCCCAGGTTCAGCGTCATCTTTTCATACGGCAGTGGTCAATCAGTACAGGATGAGGGGGCTCAACCCCGGGACAGTGAACTCTTGCTGTATTCCTACGAAACTGAGTACAATGTCCATGCTGTACTTTGACGATGAGTACAACATCGTAAAGAGGGACGTTCCTAATATGATTGTGGAGGAATGCGGGTGTGCATGATTACGATGCCAGGACAATCTCCACTTCCCCTATACCTCTGACAACGGGATGCCAAGGCGCAGTAGCGTTTGGAGGGCAGAGATTATTTCACAATTGCGCTCAGTGCCAGTCTGTGGACGTCCAGCCTTCTTCTCAAGTCACACAGTATGAGAACTGTCAGCGACCACCACTCATGGAGGACCCGCAGAACGTTTCCAGTGCCAGCAAGTCTCTGGAAAAGGAACAAAACAGGTTTCCACTGAACTTTGAGGAGTCCTAACTGTTACCGGGGTGGAAAAAAAAAAAATGCTGCGTTCCCAAAGTCCCACTTAAGTGACCTACTGAGGAACCAACTGGTCCAATGAGCGATGTGGCGGATATTCACCCAACGCTCTCACAGCACTTCCAGTGAGGAATGTACAGTTACATTGTACCTGAATGAAGGGATTGGCTAAACTTGGTCTCCCCGAGTTGTTTCAATGTTGTGCAGAGGACTGCAAGCCTAGAGGCACAGCAAACCACAACAGACTTCCTGCCCCGTGGCCTACAAGTCCACGGCGCAGCCTCAGGGCCCCGTCCGATGAGGCCTTCTACATCTGCAAGCCTAGAGACACCGCAAACCACAACAGACTTCCTGCTCGTGGCCTACAAGTCCACTGCGCAGCCCCCGGGGCCTTGTCCAATGAAGCCTCCTACAACTGCAAGCTTAGAGACACCGCAAACCACAACAGACTTCCTGCGCGTGGCCTACAAGTCCACTGCGCAGCCCCCGGGGCCTTGTCCAATGAAGCCTCCTACAACTGCAAGCTTAGAGACACCGCAAACCACAACAGACTTCCTGCGCGTGGCCTACAAGTCCACTGCGCAGCTCCCGGGGCCTTGTCCAATGAAGCCTCCTACAACTGCAAGCTTAGAGACACCGCAAACCACAACAGACTTTCTGCGCGTGGCCTACAAGTCCACGGTGCAGCCTCAGGGCCTTGTCCAATGAGGCCTCCTACAACTGCAAGCTTAGAGACACCGCAAACCACAACAGACTTTCTGCGCGTGGCCTACAAGTCCACGGTGCAGCCCCCGGGCCTTGTCCAATGAGGCCTCCTACAACTTTTTTTCTTTTTTCTTTTATACTATGTGTACAAATGCGACTGTGTTATGATATGCAGAATCTATTGTCCTAGAGAGAATCCGACATGTACAGGAAATTATGGAATGGGAGCAGAAAAAAAGTACAGATGATATATATATAAAGCTATATATATATATATTTATATATTATTTTTATAACCCCTCTTTGATAATGTAATGGCCTGAAAAAAAAAAAAAATGTTCTGCTGCAACTACATCCTGCACTCAAGGAGTTAAGTCTCGGGGATGTTCCCGTTAAAGGGGGCGTGTGGATATAAGGCCGTGCCCCCATGCTTTGGGGAGGTGGGAGGGGCTTCCATGATACACAGCACTTGCAAACCGCTAGGTACTTATTTCTGCAGCACTTGCACTTCTCACTGCCTTGAGGTACCTGACCATGCACTTACCTTCACTTACTGTTCAGAAGAACCCCGCTCCTACTGCTTCGGGGCATAAGCTCCAGCAGAAGGGGCTGAGGCAGCAGGTGCTAAAACTTTACTGTAACCTGTAAAGGGTGGTTCACTAAGGGAGTCATTTTTATGTCAGTTTTTGGTAAATTTGTGTTTTTACTTAAAATATTCAGACTGGGAAAATTGTGTTTTTTTTTTTCTCCAAATTTTGGAGGTGGAAGTCCATCCAAACCTTGGATAGCGCGAGGAAGAATTGCAACCTCCGTCACGTTTTTTAGTGCTATCTGTGTTCCCAGTTGGGAAGATTAATCCTGCCCTAGTGACAGTTGTCACCCAGATAAAAAAAAAAAAAAAAAACAGAAGGGAAATCTCAACGTTGTCAGTTTGTCATGGATTAGGGGAATCACCCGGTGGGGACCACCATTCTACTGACAACTGTGGCAGATATGATTTCTCCTCAATTTGTACCGTATTGTTCTTTGTGTGGTCACTGGGGCAGGAAGTGACTGAAAATCTCAACAAAAGTCACAGGCAGCCATAAAAACCCAAGAGATGCCCTAATTCTTCCCTAGTCTGTCCAGTCTGGTTGGATTTTACGCAAAGAAAAAAAAAGTAACATGCTGTGCATTCTATTACTTTACATACAATCCGTGCCTGGGAAAAGGGGTGGGCAGGAGGGACAGCCGCCCAGGGCTCAGTGGTAGGGAAGGCGCTTCTTCACCACATGCAATCCCCAGATCTTGCTAGCAACCAGCAGGGTTCAGATCAGTGCTGGGACAAGGTTATCTACAGCCCAGTGCGAACATACCAAACTGCGCCCCCCCCCCCCCCCCCCCCCCCCCAAGATGCATGAGCATCATCATGTGTCAGCAAAAATCCCCCCCCCCAAATCTGCATGCTTACCCCTAAGCTTAAATTCCCCCTTCTCCCCAGTACAAAATACACCCCCCTGCTGAAATCCCCTGTGACAGACCTAGCCGGGACACAGGCTTTTTGAGAGGACTAAATGCGAGCCTCCTGCCAACCGATTATGGGCCTGGATTTTAAGGGGCACAGGGTGAAGGAGAACCCCAACCCCAGTCAGATTCAATGCTGTATATATGTGTATATATAATGTGTGTGGTCTCATGCTGTTGGGACATACACTCTCAGATGCTAGTGTCATGAATTTAAGATCATCCCCCCTCCCAGAACAAATCTCCCCCCTCCTATCCCTAGACTCCCCCCAGCACAAATGCACCCCATCCAAAAAAAAAATCACCCCTCCTAGCACGAATACTCTACCCCTCAAATTTCCCCTCCGAGTACACATCCTCTCTCCCCCTCTTAATCCCCCTCCCAGCACAAATTCCCCCCACCCCTCCTCCTAGCACAACCCCCCCCCCAATCCTCCCTACTAGTACTAATCTCCCCCCTAAAAAATTACCCTCCGCCTCTACCATATCACCTCTTCTAGCACAAACCCCAAATCCCCCTCTCCTAGCACAAATCCCCCTAAATCATCACTGATAGCACCCCCTCCCCCTGCTAAATTTACCCTCCTATAATAATTCTTATCCCCTGCTGCCCTCCAAATTCCGCCTCCAAAATCAAATCCCCCTCCCCTACCCTTGTGGTGCCCCCCCACCTCATATAATGCCACAGTGCCCAGTGAAGCCGCCCCTCCTGCCCAGCCCTTGTCCCCGGCCCTGATTCAGATTCATGTCTACTCTGACAGCTACTGATGCCACACATGCTCCATCCACCCGCACCCAACCCCTCCTGCCCACAGCTGGCACAGAAAACACACCGGGCATGCACCTATCTTGTATTTGCTAGAAAGCAAGCAGTTGGCGTGTGGTAGACCACCAAACCAAAACCAAAGGGGGCTTAGAATGGGCTCTGGGTGGTGGTACACCCATTCTGATGCATGTATTAGGATCATGGGAGGGGCAGTTCCGTATCTTTGCCCTGGGTGTTGAACAAACCTGTCCCAGTACTGCATACAATGTATATGTGGGCAAATATCACTCTCCCAAATTTAGTTTTCATTTATCCAGAATATTTCCTGAAATTTTCACATTCCCCCCCTGTAAATGTTTCTTGGAAAACCTTAATTGAAACCATTTCGTGAAAATGATGGGATTTCTATATCGTGATGGTAAAAATATAGTTTTCCACGGCTCAATCACTGTAAAAATGCTAGTTGCCTGGCTGATTCCGGCTTCAGTCCTCTACTTCAGAGCATGGAGAGCTACTGATGCGAATACTTGTCGTGGCACAAAAGCGAACACCACCCCCGCCCCCCCCACCCCTGCGCAGGAGACGGGCGGGCGGGCAGGGATCAGAAGCCTCCTTATCTTAGGTGGCAGATGGTAGGGCTGCTGCTCCTCGGGAAGTGGGTCCTGAGCCCCGATTGGCCAGGGAGTCCTAAGATTGGCCAATCGGGTCCCAGGACCCGCTTTCTGATTGGCCGAGAGGAGAATCAGGAAGACAATAGCCAATATTGATTGGCTATTGTCACACAAGTGGGTGGGCACCGTTTTTTTAAAGCCAATTAGAGCCTTAATCAGAAAAAAAAAAAAAAAAAAAGAAGCCCCATTGGAATCCATGCGTCCGGCACCCTGCATGTAGATTAGGGGCATGAATTAGGGGGGGTGTGACACCCCTGCGCCCCGTATGGATGGGCCGCCACTAGAAATCAAATAAAGATTTTGTTCCAAAGTAAGAATGACGCCTTTACTAAACCACCCCGGAACTATTCAGCTTTGGTACGATAGAAGCCGGTGTTGTATCATTATCCGTCCCCCATCACCAAGTGTCCGAGGTGTACTGCGCATGCGCAGTACACAGAACGCCCATATTCCGAAAATTGCCGAGGATGAACGGCGCCTGCGCCGTGAGTCCACTTTCAAGCCCCACCATCCCAGTGGACATAGAGTTAGAATATAAAAGTGCCGAGCGCAGCGAGGCCGTGCCCGATGCGTGGCGAGCAAAGCGAGCCCGCGAGGGGCCCTCTCAATTTGACTAACCCTATGTCCGCTTGGATGGTGGGGGCTTCTCCTCGACTCACGGCGCAGACGCCGCTCATCTTCCGACAATTTCCGAAAATCTTCTGGATCCGGACTGCGCATGCGCTGCGCATGCGCAGTAGACTTCGGACACCTAGTGACAGCCGGACACTTGGTGATAGAACACCGGCTCTTTCTTTCTGGTGATTTCGAAGCTGTAAGGCAGCAAGAGAAGCATTTGTATAGTAAATATAATTTATGACCCGCCATGTTTTTCCGAATGAGCGAGCTCTTGAAGCATCCAATGAAAAACACGCGACGGAAAACATACGTTATTCAACAGAATGCCTAAATGAAGCCGTGTCTATGGAAAGCCCGCCACCTAGAAGGCTGCGCTCCGTAGACACAGCTTGTCCTGCAGCAAGAAGCAAAATTAAAAAGCGTATGGAAACCTAAAAATCAACCTTTTCGGTACATTGGTATGACGTCTTAGGCTTGGTTCGCACTTAGAGGGGCGCGTTCCTGTGCGTCGCACGTTAGGGCAGACTGTTCATTTAAATGGGCTGCCCTAATTGTGAGAGATGTGAAAAATAAGGTTCCAGGTTATTTTACGAAACGCGCCGCACCGAATCACCGTGTGGTTTGGCGCACAGTAAAAAGCTGCTTTGGGGGTGCCAATCAACAATTGTTGCCACCGTCATGCATCTGCTATATGCGTGTCAGGAAAGCACACGATTTTGCAAGCGTTCCTGGCACAGGAAGGTCTGAATCTACCCTCACTGTATACATATTAGTCAAGCAAATCATTTTTTGGCGAAATTGTTGCAAAATTTCTTACCTTGGAATCCTGCCAGTGACTGCCCTTCCTGTTGCGGGCTGATAACCCTGAGCACAAACAACTAATTGAAATTGTGGCGCAAACCAATGCTAATGCACCATCCATGGTTTAAGAAAGGAGCCAATAGGAGTTCCCGAAACGCCTTACCATAGCAACCAGCCCGCCCCAGGGGTGACATCACACCCTTCCATCTGTCCCACAGTGGCTTTCTTCTCTTACCGGAACATTGGACTGGGTTTCCTCACTGGCAATATGCTGTTGCTCTTCCGGTGGGCGGCTTTCTTCCAATGTGTCATGACTGCAAAGTGAACAAATGTGAAGTTGCATTTGGCTTTTTAATTGTAATAAACCCATTGAGGCTGCACTTAGCTGGCGCCCCCCTTGTGTTCCTTTTTTGACATCCCTAAGCCGCTGCCTTAGCTGGCGCCCCCTTGTGTTCCTTTTTTGACAACCCTAAGCCGCTGCCTTTGCTGGCGCCCCCTTGTGTTCCTTTTTTGACAACCCTAAGCCGCTGCCTTTGCTGGCGCCCCCTTGTGTTCCTTTTTTGACAACCCTAAGCCTCTGCCTTAGCTGGCGCCCCCTTGTGTTCCTTTTTTGACAACCCTAAGCTGCTGCCTTAGCTGGCGCCCCCTTGTGTTCCTTTTTTGGCAACCCTAAGCCGCTGCCTTAGCGGGCACCCCCTTGTGTTCCTTTTTTGACAACCCTAAGCCGCTGCCTTAGCTGGCGCCCCTTGTGTTCCTTTTTTGACAACCCTAAGCCTCTGCCTTAGCTGGCGCCCCCTGGTGTTCCTTTTTTGACAACCCTAAGCCGCTGCCTTTGCTGGCGCCCCCTTGTGTTCCTTTTTTGACATCCCTAAGCCGCTGCCTTAGCTGGCGCCCCCTTGTGTTCCTTTTTTGACAACCCTAAGCTGCTGCCTTAGCTGGCGCCCCTTGTGTTCCTTTTTCGACAACCCTAAGCCACTGCCTTAGCGGGCGCCCCCTTGTGTTCCTTTTTTTGACAGCCCTAAGCCGCTGCCTTAGCTGGCGCCCCCTTGTGTTCCTTTTTTGACAACCCTAAGCCGCTGCCTTAGCTGGCACCCCCTTGTGTTCCTTTTTTGACAACCCTAAGCCGCTGCCCTAGCTGGCGCCCCCTTGTGTTCCTTTTTTGGCAACCCTAAGTCGCCGCCTTAGCTGGTGCCCCCTTGTGTTCCTTTTTTTGACAACCCTAAGCCACTGCCTTAGCTGGCGCCTCCTTATGTTCCTTTTTTGACAGCCCCGAGCCACTGCCTTGAAATTAGAAGCAGCGTTGTCAGCCTGCTGTGTACACTCTACTGGCCATTGGACTGCCTATCAGGTTTATCAGATACAGAGGTGTAACTAGAACCTTTAGTGCCCCGGTGCAAAAAAAACAGGAGGCCGCCCCCCCCCGATACTCCCAGGGCCCTTTTTGTCGGTCCTGGGACCCTTCCTTCCGAGCCCGGGACCCTCACCTCTTTAACTCCCATCAAGGGGCCCTTTATTACAGTGGGACACTTTCACGTGTTCTGCAATGGGCCCCCCTTCCTGCTGTCTATGGGCTACCCCCCCATGGTGGCAGAACGCCAGGGTCAGGTCACAAGTGCGACCTTTGTGACCCTGGTAGTTCCACCACTGATCACATACACAGCCAACTGAAGGAGGTCACATGCCAGGCTGACAACGTTCCTGCTAGCTGCAAGGCAACAGTTTAGGGTTGTCAACCTGCAACAGGAAGTTCTGTTTACTGGCAGGATTCTAAGGTAAGAAACTTTTCAAGAGATTCGCAAAAAAAAAAACTTTTTTTATAAGAACTACAGTGAAGCTTGATGCCAAACATACTGAAAAATACATTTTGGGTTGACATTCACTTTTAGGTCCCTTTCACACCAGCGGACTGATCGGGTCCACCTGTCCGTCTTTTCAGGCAGACCCGATCGGACCACCCATTGTTCTCTATGGGACAGCGCATGTCAGCTAACACCTGCCGGCATCCGATCCGCTAAAAACAGACGGATGGGGATCCATTCCCCATTCATCCGGCGGATCGGATGGAAACGGACGGCCCGTTTCCATGCGACCGCCCCATAGAGAACAGCGGGCTGTGTCCGTGTCCGCTCTGCCTAGCGGAGCAGACACGGACCTGTTTTATTCGCTTGCTCAGCGGGGATCAGCGGAGAGATCCCCCCCCCCCCCCACTGGGCAGGCGAATCCACTTGGACGGATTCCGCTTCTTCTTTAGCATTTGCACACTCTGGATACTTTTGAGCCTGCACATAAGAAACCAAGGTTGGGTGTGGAACGCCGATTACAGTTTAATGATTCGACTTCTCTGCCTTACAATATCGAAAAATGTTGTAGTTTTTAAGCCAAGGGCAAAATATTAGCTTCAAGGTGGAGAAGAACTACAAGTCCCAGCAAAGTTTGGCTGCAGCGGGTACAGCTTGAAACCCATCGCCTTCCTTTGCCTGGACTGGAGACATCCATATCAGGAAGGCCAACATATCATTCCACATGACACGACAGACACAAGTGGACTGGTGGCTTCCCACTTTATGGGCGGGGTCGGTGGGAAGGACCGCCCCCCCCCACCGCCACCCACACCGGATCGTGGACTGCTACACGTTCCCCTGCTTGGGCCGGGCACTGTCCCTTGAGCTATGCATTTCAATGACATCCAACCAGGCGCTGTGGATTTGACACACAAAAAAAAAAATAAAAAAATAAAGTGTACTATTTTATTTTCTAATATATATTTTTTTATACTTGAAATAAATTCATTCGCTTTGTTCTTTTTTTTTTTTTTTTCTTTCTTAAGCGAAGGATTATTTGTGACGTTTTGCACTGAATAGAAGCATGAATAGTCAAAACTGCCATTTGTAAAAGATAAAAAAACAAAAAATAAATTGATATTTTTATAGTAACTGGATAAATATTTTTTTTTTTTTTTTTTGCGTTGTATTATACATAATTTTGGAACCAAAGAGGCCAACATGATTGAAGTCGCGGTATAGCTTTGCGGCTCGGTTCTAGTGTAAATACGTTTTTTTTTTTTTTTTTTTTTTCACCTGCCTCCCTTCAGGCCTGTCCGCTCCTTCCCCCAGAAACCAATGCATCGTGCGCGTTCATGTCAAGGTGTTTTATTTCTTTTCAATGCGCACATGGAATGTAGAACCATTTTTATTGAAGCGTAAATATATCGTGCATTCCTAAATTCAATGTTTGTTGTTATTTAATAAAAAAAAAAAAAATTAAAAAAAAAAAAAAAAGAAAAGAAAAGCATTCACGTTAGGTTCTGTTACATCATAATAATTTAAAACCAAACTTTTTTTTTTTTTTTTCTCACTTAGATTTGCTATAAACAGCAATCTCTTGTGGTGTACAGTTTAAATAAAGAAAAGAGTGGAAAACAAAAAATATACTTTTGTCATCAATGTCAACCGTTAAAAATAAATACACTGTTAAAAAAAAAAAAAAAAAAAAAAAAAAATTATAAAAATAAATTATATATATATATATATATATATATATAATATATCTATCTATCTATCTATCTATGTATATATATATATATATACGTATATATATATATATATATATATATCTATCTATCTATCTATCTATCTATCTATCTATCTATCTATATATATAATATATATATATATATATATAAAATACATCTCTATATATATATATATATATATATATATATACCGATAGATAGATAGATATATAGATAGATAGATGGATATATATATATATATATATCTAGATGTTATATATATATATCTATATATATATATATGTGCGTGTATATATATATATATATATATATATATATATATATTATTATTATACACAATTTATATAGCGCCAACAGTTTACGTAGCGCTATACAATGTATGGGGGGGGGGGGGGGACAACACAATTACAGTACAGTACAATACAAAAGGGACAGGAGGGCCCGGCTCGTAGAGCTTACATTCTAAAGGGAGGGGGTGGTGGTACAAAAGGTAATAGATGCGGGGAATGATTTGATGGGGGGTGGCTCGGGGACCGTTGTTGTTAGGTGGGTGTGGGATAGGCTTCCCTGAATAAATTCGTTTTCAGGGATCTCCTAAAGGTGGACAGGGTAGGGGCTGATCGGACATAATGGGGAAGGGAGTTCCAGAGGATGGGAGAGGCTCTGGAAAAGTCCTGAAGGCGAGCATGGGAGGAGGTAACAAGGGAGCTAGAGAGCAGGAGGTCCTGGGAGGAGCGGAGAGCACGATTCGGGGGATATCTGCAGATGAGGTTGGTGATGTAGATGGGGGCGATGTTGTGAATGGCCTTGTATGTTGTGGTTAGCATTTTGAACTTTACACGGTGGGGTAGGGGAAGCCAGGGAAGGGGTTGGCAAAGAGGGGCGGCAGTCACGGATCGATTAGTGAGGTGTATAAGTCTAGCAGCAGCATTCATAATAGGCTGAAGGGGGAGGAGCCTGCTTAAGGGGTTGGCCATTAAGGAGAGAGTTGCAGTAGTCAAGGTGGGAAATAATCAAGGAGTAAATGAGTTGCTTTGTGGTGTCATTAGTCAGGAAGGGTCGGATTCTGGAGATGTTGCGGAGGTGAAGGCGGCAGGATTTAGCCAGTGATTGGATGTGGGGGCTGAAGGAGAGGTCAAGGTCAAGGATTACACCCAGGACCCTGGCATGTGTGGAGGGAGCAATGGTTGTGTTGTTGATATTAATGGTGAAGTCACGGGGGGGAGGGGGACCGGGAAGGAGGAAATATAACAAGCTCAGTTTTAGAAAGATTGAGTTTGAGGAAGTGGTGTGACATCCATACTGATATGTCATTCAGTAAGTTTGAGATCCGTGAGGAGATCGAGGGGGTGAGTTGAGGAGTGGAGAGATAGATCTGGGTGTCGTCGGTGTAGAGGTGGTATTGGAAACCATGGGAGGTTATCAACTGGCCCAGGGAAGAGGTATAGAGCTAGAATAGGAGGGGCCCAAGGAAGGAACCTTGGGGGTACCCCCAGAGGCGGCTCTCAAATTAGGCAAATTTGGCGGACGCCTAAGGCCTCGCACTCACAGGGGCCTCGCGGCCTCCAAATTTGCCTGTGCTCAATCACTGATTCTCTCTCCCCCCCCTCTTTATCTCACCCTCTTTTCTGCGTGCTTGTATTTTTTTTTTTCCTATTACGGGTGTGAGTGGGGCCTCATGTGTAAGTTTCGCCTAAGGCCTCAAAAAGCCTAGAGGTACCCCAACAGGAAGAGGAGATGGAGTTGTAAGTGACAATGAAAGTGCGCTGAGATAGGTAGGAGGAGAACCAGGATAAAGCAGAATCACGGAGGCCCAAGGGAGTGGAGTTTGCTGAGGAGGAGCAGGTGGTCAACTGTGTCGAAGGCAGCAGAGAGGTCTAAGGGTATGAGTATGGAGTATGGAGTATGGAGTATGGAGTAGGGAGTAATGCCCATTGGTTTTAGCAGTTAGTAGGTCATTGGTGAGTTTTAGTTGGGCAGTTTCAGTGGAATGTTGTGGGCGGAAGCCGGACTGTAGGGGGGTCAAGAGGGTGGTTGTCAATGAGGTAGCGACTCATTCGGTGATGGACAAAGGCGTTCGATGAGCTTGGAGGCAAACGGGGAGCAGGGAGATGGGTCTTAAGTTATTCAAACAGGGGGGGTCTAGTGAGGGTTTTTTTTGAGTATGGGGGTAACCAGTGCATGTTTGAGCGGGGGAGGGAAAGGTGCCGGAGGAGAGGGAGAGGTGGAAGATGTGGGTTTGGGAGTTGAGGATAGAGTGGGAAGGTGGTCGCAGTAATTGTGAGGGGACAGGGTCCAGGGAACATATATATATATATATACAGTATATATGGTACATAAAATTTTGTAGCGGTCAAGTATTCATTGGAAGGAAATCCAAATAGTTACAGAACTGTGTCCATAAATGGCAAAGCTCAGTTCTCGCTGCTGCGATTTGAATGTTATCTGACTTCCAGTGCGACTTTGCAATCGAGACTTGCAATTTGATGCCACTCCAGTGCGACTTCAATGCGACTTTCATGCAACTTTGACGTTATGGAACTTCGACTTAGGTTAAAAGCACTCTGAAGCCGGATACTGTTGCATCAAAGTCGCATAGATTAAGGAAATCCTTGCAATTTTTGTGAATTTAGCCTCTTCCTGCCGGCCGTACGCATATAGGTGGCCTCTGGGCGGGTGGGCTTTAAGGCCAAGAGGCCGCATATACGCGGCCCTATGTAAACATTTGCATAATTGAGATCGGGAGCTTTTCAGATGATGTGACCACTGTGGGAGCCAATCACATGATCTGAGTGCCCACCTCCCTGCATCTAGAAGCTCTAAAAGGGCCAGGAGGGGGTGGTGGGAAATTGGGAAATTGCAGTCTACGGCACTGAAGTCGCACCAAAGACGCAGAAAAGTCTTACTAAACCCATGACTCTGCACTCACTACCCTGTTTCCCCGAAAATAAGACCTAGCGTGATTGTCGGTGATGGCTGTAATATAAGCCCTACCCCCCAAATAGGCCCTAGTTAAAGTCCTTGTAGGTCTTATTTTCAGGGTAGGGCTTATTTTCGGGGAAACAGGGTAGGGCTTATTTGAGGTGTAGGGCTTATATTGCAGCCATCACCAACAATCACGCTAGGTCTTATTTTCGGGGAAACAGGGTATATCTGGTCTCCCCAGGACTCTGCACTCACTATATTTGGTCTCCATTCACTATATTTGGTCTCCCCAGGATTCTGCATTCACTATATCTGGTCTCCCCGGGACTCTGCATTCACTATATCTGGTCTCCCCAGGACTCTACATTCACTATATCTGGTCTCCCCAGGACTCTACATTCACTATATCTGGTCTCCCCAGGACTCTGCATTCACTATATCTGGTCTCCCCAGGACTCTACATTCACTATATCTGGTCTCCCCAGGACTCTGCATTCACTATATCTGCTCTCCCCAGAAATACCTTTTATAGTATATAGCAGTGTCTGGTTAAAGCTTGTGGGAGGAGTTTTCATTCTCCTCTGACTGTCCTATGAGACTGCATGACCCCTGGCCCTCTGTCTGGACAGTGCTGATTGGCCCTGTGCTGATCACTTGCACCCCCCCCCCCACCAAAAAAATAAAACAGACAAACAAAAAACCCTCTCTAGCAATACACACCAAACTGAGCATGCGCAGAGTGCCCCCAAGGCTCCGTTCTATCGGGAGATGGATTGGGGACAGTGAAAAAAGGGGAGGATCGGAGAAGACAGGATCAAACAGACATTTTACACAATGTGCAGGATTAACTCCTTAGGTTCCACAGTGAGTATAACAAGCATGCTTTACTGGATATACAGACTGATTTTACTGTTGTGGGTTTAATAACACTTTAAAGGGGTTTTACAGGTTCATTTTTTATTTTCTAAATCGGTTCCTTAAAGCTAGTACATTGTTGGTTCACTTACCTTTTCCTTCGGGTTCCCTTCTAAATGTTTTATTTCTTTGTCTGAATTTCTCACTTCCTGTTTCTCCTCAGTAAACTTCACACCATCATCCGAGTGGTGTTTAGTCAGCCAGAACACCTTACTGAGGAGGAACAGGAAGTGAGAAATTCACACAAAGAAAACAAAGAAAAAAAAAAACATTTAGAAGGGAAATGGAAGGAAAAGGTAAGTGAACCAACAATGCACTCGCTTAAAGGAACCTATTTAGAAAATAAAAAACTAACTTTTACAACCCATTTAAGTTGGTCCCCATTACAATGAATATGTTTTGACTTGCCATGTGACTTTTTGGGGGGGGGGGGGGGGGGGATTTACTAAAACTGGAGAGTGCAAAATCTGGTGCAGCTGTGCATGCTAGCCAATCAGCTTCTCACTTCAGCTTGTTTAACCACTTGACCACTGGGCAGTTAAACCCCCTTCCTAACCAGACCAATTTTCAGCTTTCGGTGCTCTCACACTTTGAATGACAATTACTCAGTCATGCAACACTGTACCCAAATGAATTTTGTGTCCTTTTATTCACACTAATAGAGCTTTCTTTTGGTGGTATTTAATCACTGCTGGGTTTTTTATTTTTTGCGCTATAAATCAAAAAATACTGAAAATTCGGTAAAAAAAAATAAAAAAATTCTTTGTTTATATTAAAAATGATTGCAGAGTATTGCAGTGTTGCACAGTAGTGGTTGCAGAGCATTGCACAGTGGTGGCAGATTATTGCACAGTGGGGGCAGAACAATGCACAGTGGTTGCAGAGCATTGCACAGTGGTGGCAGATTATTGCACAGTGGGGGCAGAACATTGCACAGTGGTTGCAGAGCATTGCACAGTGGTGGCAGAGCATTGCACAGTGGTGGCAGAACATTGCACAGTGGTTGCAGAGCATTGCAGTGGTTGCAGAGCATTGCACAGTGGTTGCAGAGTATTGCACAGTGGTGGCAGAGCATTGCACAGTGGTGGCAGAGCATTGCACAGTGGTGGCAGAACATTGCACAGTGGTTGCAGAGCATTGCAGTGGTTGCAGAGCATTGCACAGTGGTGGCAGAGCAATGCACAGTGGTTGCAGAGCATTGCAGTGGTTGCAGAGCATTGCACAGTGGTTGCAGAGTATTGCACAGTGGTGGCAGAGCATTGCACAGTGGTGGCACAGTGGTTGCAGAGCATTGCACAGTGGTGGCAGAACAATGCACAGTGGTTGCAGAGCATTGCAGTGGTTGCAGAGCATTGCACAGTGGTTGCAGAGCATTGCACAGTGGGGGCAGAGCATTGCACAGTGGTTGCAGAGCATTGCACAGTGGTGGCAGAGTATTGCACAGTGGGGGCAGAGCATTGCACAGTGGTGGCAGAACAATGCACAGTGGTGGCAGAGCATTGCACAGTGGTTGCAGAGCATTGCACAGTGGGGGCAGAGCATTGCACAGTGGTGGCAGAGCATTGCACAGTGGTGGCAGAGCATTGCACAGTGGTGGCAGAGTATTGCACAGTGGTGGCAGAGCATTGCACAGTGGTGGCAGAGTATTGCACAGTGGTGGCAGTGTATTGCAGGCACTGACCAGCGCTGTGGGCACTACACATCCAGCCCACAGCACTGGTCCCGTTGATCCCCCTTTCCGCTTCTCCCCTCTCACTGTACCGATTGGTACAGAGAGGGGAGGGAGGAACCGGCGTCATGACGTGACGCCGGTTTGTGTACATGTGATCGCTCCGTCATTTGAGGGAGCGATCACGTGGTAAACGGCCGCTATCAGCGGCTGTTTACCGTGATCCGTGATGCGCCGGGTCCTCGGGATCCGGCGGTCACGGATGTTCCCGAGTGCGCGCCCCAGGGGGCGCGCGGGAGCAAGTTTCTGGGAGGACGTCCACTTAGAACAAGCCGACCGCGATGTAGACGTCTTTCGACTATGGCGCGGTCGGCATGTGGTTAATGAAGCTTTGACAATAAATCCTGGAAGCTGATTGGTTTCTATGCAGAGCTGCACCAGACTTTTCACTCTCTAGTTTTAGTAAATCAACCCCTATGTGTCACAAGTCACATCAAGTCGCATGATTAGTCCCATTAGTGTGAATCGAGGCTTATAGTGACATTATTCCAAAACCATTAGAGCACTTTCACACTGGGGCCGCCTGTGCGTTCAAACTAAAGCGCCGTTCGTTTTAGCTGCGCTTTACCGATGTTTAAGCAGTGTTTATGCGCCACTTTTCGGCCGCAAGCGGGGCATTTTTTAACCCGAAAAAATAAGTTAAAATCTCCCGTGTTGCAGCGCTTCTGAAGCGATTTTTAGGCGCTTCGGAAGTGCTGCCCATTCATTGCAATGGGCGGTGCGTTTTGGGAGCGGTGTATACTGGGCTCCCAAACCGCCCCAAAGATGCCGCTTGCAGGACTTTTTATAACGTCCCGCAAGCGCACCGCCCCAGTGTGAATGCGTTCATTACAATGAATGGGAGGCGGTTTTTCAGGCGCTTTACAGGCGCTATTTCTAGCGCTAAAACGCCTGAAAACTGCCTCAGTGTGAAAGGGGGCCTTAAAGTTTTTGGGGACAATTGTGTAACAATTTTCATTTCCTTACAATAAATCTGTTACATAATAATAATTTAAAACCAGATGTTTTTTTTCTCACTCTGTTCAAACTGATGCGATGCAAATGGATGCGATTTCACAGTGCGATTTGGGTTTTGACAGTTGCGAATTTCTTGCAATTTTTTTTTTTTTTAACCGGATCAAAATTGCACCGCATCGATGTGAATGGCCTTCATAGAAAATAATGTATTTTCAGATGACATGCGAATCTATGCCTTTCGGATCGCATCAGATTTGCATCAGTGTGGACCGGGCCTTAGATTTGCTATAAACAGCAATCTCTTGTAGTGTACAGATGAAAAAGAGTTGAAAACCAAAAAAAAAAAATAGACTTTTGTCATCAGTGTCAACTGTTACAGCTAAATTCCAGCTAAATACACGGTTGAAATACATATACACTAAACGGACTTTATTAGGTACAAAAAAAGGAGAAAGGCTGGTGCTATGAAAGTCAGCTAAAACATTGTTTTATTGTTGCATGTGAACAGCAGTCAAAATAAAGGCCAACACGTTTCGGCTGTCAGGCCTTAATCATGGCCATGATTAAGGCCTGACGGCCGAAACACGTTGGATTTCTTTTTGACTGCGGCTAACATGCAACAATAAAACGATGTTTTAGCTGACTTTCATAGCACCAGCCTTTCTCCTTTTTTGCATGGACTATATGGAGGTTTACAGAAACTTTACAGGCTGAGTGCTGTGTTCTTGAGGCTCACCAGGCATTGCACAAGAGGTAGTAGCTTGGATACACCTGTTCCACTTTATTAGGTCCCCCTTGCTAGTAACGGGTTGGACCCCCTTTATTGGGTCCACCTTGCTAGTAGCGGGTTGGACCCCCTTTATTAGGTCCACCTTGCTAGTAGCGGGTTGGACCCCCTTTATTAGGTCCCCCTTGCTAGTAGCGGGTTGGACCCCCTTTATTAGGTCCACCTTGCTAGTAGCGGGTTGGACCCCCTTTATTAGGTCCACCTTGCTAGTAGCGGGTTGGACCCCCTTTATTAGGTCCCCCTTGCTAGTAGCGGGTTGGACCCCCTTTATTAGGTCCACCTTGCTAGTAGCGGGTTGGACCCCCTTTATTAGGTCCCCCTTGCTAGTAGCGGGTTGGACCCCCTTTATTAGGTCCACCTTGCTAGTAGCGGGTTGGACCCCCTTTATTAGGTCCACCTTGCTAGTAGCGGGTTGGACCGCCTTTATTAGGTCCACCTTGCTAGTAGCGGGTTGGACCGCCTTTATTAGGTCCACCTTGCTAGTAGCGGGTTGGATCCCCTTTATTAGGTCCACCTTGCTAGTAGCTGGTTGGACCGCCTTTATTAGGTCCCCCTTGCTAGTAGCGGGTTGGACCCCTTTATTAGGTCCACCTTGCTAGTAGTGGGTTGGACCCCCTTTATTAGGTCCACCTTACTAGTAGCGGGTTGGACCCCCTTTATTAGGTCCACCTTGCTAGGAGCGGGTTGGACCCCCTTTATTAGGTCCACCTTGCTAGTAGCGGGTTGGACCCCCTTTATTAGGTCTACCTTGCTAGTAGCGGGTTGGACCCCCTTTATTAGGTCCACCTTGCTAGTAGTGGGTTGGACCGCCTTTATTAGGTCCCCCTTGCTAGTAGCGGGTTGGACCCCCTTTATTAGGTACACCTTGCTAGTAGCGGGTTGGACCCCCTTTATTAGGTACACCTTGCTAGTAGTGGGTTGGACCGCCTTTATTAGGTACACCTTGCTAGTAGTGGGTTGGACCCCCTTTATTAGGTCCACCTTGCTAGTAGCGGGTTGGCCCCCCCTTAGGTCCCCCTTGCTTGTAGCGGGTTGGCCCCCCCTTAGGTCCCCCAGCTCTTTTGCAGCTGAGAACAGAGAGAATGAGATCACTTATAAAAATGGTATTTTGTAATGTTTTTTTTAAATCTATACATAAATGTTTTGCTTTTCATTTCTGATTTAAACTGAATGGGTTGTTTTACTTGTTTTACAAGGTGATTGTTTACAATCACTGTAATGCCTATATATGTCTGTGTGCAAGAGGCTTTATCATTAACTACTTGGTGCCCGCGCTATAGCCGAAAGATGGCTTAATTGCCAGGAGGGCGTCCCTGGACGTCATCCCGAGCAAGCGCAGTCTGAGCGACCCTGGGGGTCGCACACGGGGAGCTCTGTGATCACTGAGTCTATGAGACTCGGCTGATCACAGATCGGAGTAAGGGATCGATCCCGGCCCCTTACCATGTGATCAGCTGTCAGACAATGACGGCTGATCATGTGATCTAAACAGAAGCTTGGTAATCTGTATTTTTTTTCCCCTCAGGCTGAGGGGAAAAAAAGCCGATCACCGGCTTCTGTCAGAGGGACATCGGTCCCTCACTCAGAAAGCCGCGGCTGTTCCCACCAATGTCACCTGCCAGTGCCCATGGCCATGATTAAGGCCTGATGGCCGAAACACGTTGGATTTCTTTTTGACTGCGGCTCACATGCAACAATAAAACGATGTTTTAGCTGACTTTTATAGCACCAGCCTTTCTCCTTTTTGCATGGACTATATGGAGGTTTACAGAAACTTCACAGGCTGAGTGCTGTGTTCTTGAGGCTCACCAGGCATTGCACAAGAGGTAGTAGCTTGGATACACCTGTTCCACTTTATTAGGTCCACCTTGCTAGTAGCGGGTTGGACCCCCCTTTATTAGGTCCACCTTGCTAGTAGTGAGTTGGACCCCCCTTAGGTCCCCCTTGCTAGTAACGGGTTGGACCCCCTTTATTAGGTCCACCTTGCTAGTAGCGGGTTGGACCCCCTTTATTAGGTCCACCTTGCTAGTAGTGGGTTGGACCCCCTTTATTAGGTCCACCTTGCTAGTAGTGGGTTGGACCGCCTTTATTAGGTCCCCCTTGCTAGTAGCGGGTTGGACCCCCTTTATTAGGTACACCTTGCTAGTAGTGGGTTGGACCGCCTTTATTAGGTCCACCTTGCTAGTAGCGGGTTGGCCCCCCCTTAGGTCCCCCTTGCTTGTAGCGGGTTGGCCCCCCCTTAGGTCCCCCAGCTCTTTTGCAGCTGAGAACAGAGAGAATGAGATCACTTATAAAAATGGTATTTTGTAATGTTTTTTTTAAATCTATACATAAATGTTTTGCTTTTCATTTCTGATTTAAACTGAATGGGTTGTTTTACTTGTTTTACAAGGTGATTGTTTACAATCACTGTAATGCCTATATATGTCTGTGTGCAAGAGGCTTTATCATTAACTACTTGGTGCCCGCGCTATAGCCGAAAGATGGCTTAATTGCCAGGAGGGCGTCCCTAGACGTCATCCCGAGCAAGCGCAGTCTGAGCGACCCTGGGGGTCGCACACGGGGAGCTCTGTGATCACTGAGTCTATGAGACTCGGCTGATCACAGATCCGAGTAAGGGGTCGATCCCGGCCCCTTACCATGTGATCAGCTGTCAGACAATGACGGCTGATCATGTGATCTAAACAGAAGCTTGGTAATCTGTATTTTTTTTTCCCCTCAGGCTGAGGGGAAAAAAAGCCGATCACCGGCTTCTGTCAGAGGGACATCGGTCCCTCACTCAGAAAGCCGCGGCTGTTCCCACCAATGTCACCTGCCAGTGCCCATGGCCATGATTAAGGCCTGATGGCCGAAACACGTTGGATTTCTTTTTGACTGCGGCTCACATGCAACAATAAAACGATGTTTTAGCTGACTTTTATAGCACCAGCCTTTCTCCTTTTTTGCATGGACTATATGGAGGTTTACAGAAACTTCACAGGCTGAGTGCTGTGTTCTTGAGGCTCACCAGGCATTGCACAAGAGGTAGTAGCTTGGATACACCTGTTCCACTTTATTAGGTCCACCTTGCTAGTAGCGGGTTGGACCCCCTTTATTAGGTCCACCTTGCTAGTAGTGAGTTGGACCCCCCTTAGGTCCCCCTTGCTAGTAGCGGGTTGGACCCCCTTTATTAGGTCCACCTTGCTAGTAGCTGGTTGGACCCCCTTTATTAGGTCCACCTTGCTAGTAGTGGGTTGGACCCCCTTTATTAGGTCCACCTTGCTAGTAGCGGGTTGGACCCCCTTTATTAGGTCCAAATTGCTAGTAGCGGGTTGGACCCCCCTTTATTAGGTCCCCCTTGCTAGTAGCGGGTTGGACCCCCTTTATTAGGTCCCCCTTGCTAGTAGCGGGTTGGACCCCCTGTATTAGGTCCACCTTGCTAGTAGCGAGTTGGACCCCCCTTAGGTCCCCCTTGCTAGTAGCGGGTTGGACCGCCTTTATTAGGTCCACCTTGCTAGTAGCGGGTTGGACCGCCTTTATTAGGTCCACCTACCAGTACCCACAGTGCCACCTACCAGTATCCACAGTGCCACCCATCAATGCCCACCAGTGTTGCCAATCAATGCTCATCATTGTCTAATAATCAGTGCCACAGATCAGTGCTGCCTATCAGTGTCACCAACCAGGGCCTACCAGTGCCCATCAGTGCCACCTATCAGTGCCGCTTATCAGTGCCCTTCAGTGCCACCTATCAGTGCCCTTCAGTGCCACCCATCAGTGCCAACCATCAGTGCCCATCAGTGCCCATTAGTGCCACCTTATCAGTACCTATCACTGCCCATCAGTGCAGCCTATCAGTGCCCATCAGTGCCCATAAGTGCAGCCTCATCAGCGCACATCAGTGAAGGAGAAAAATGACCTGTTTTCAAAATGTTATAACAAACTATGAAAGTTTTTTTATTTTTTTAATTTCGGTCCCTTTTTGTTTTATTAAAGCGGGATTCCACCCTAAAGTGGAACTTCCGCTTTTCGGAACCCCCCCCCCCCTCCGGTGTCACATTTGGCACTTTCAGGGGGGAGGGGGGTGCAGATACCTGTCTGCACCCACTTTCGGGAGTTTACGTCATTTCCTGTCCTGGCTCGCTGTCTGCAGACAGCGCTGACGATTCGCATTGCGATGCGCGACTCACGCATGCGCAGTAGGGAACCGGGAAGTGGACCCACTTACTGTCCCTGATTCCCTCACTGAGAATGGCGCCGGCAGCAGCAGAGAGCTGAACGATTGATCGGCCTCTGCTGCAGACATCGCTGGACCCTGTGACAGGTAAGTGTCCGATTATTAAAAGTCAGCAGCTGCAGTATTTGTAGCTGCTGGCCTTTAATTTTTTTTTTTCAGGTACCGTCCCGCTTTAAGCAAAAAAATAAAAAAAACCCAGCAGCAATTAAATACCACCAAAAGAAAGCTCTATCTGTCTGAAAAAAATGTAATTTGGTTAAACTGTAGAATGGCCGCGCAATTGTCATTCAAAGAGTGACAGCGCTGAAAGCTGAAAAATTGGTCTGGGCAGGAAGGGGGTTTAAGTGCCCAGTAAGCAAGTGGTTAAACATGAACATTTCTAAGCGGGCTGCATTTGCAGGCAGATCGCCCTAGACAATGCCCAAATGAGATCTATGACTGAAAGAACTGAAATCCAATGAATGAAAGGGGAGGGGCCAGGGACAGTCAGGCTGGGGAAGAAAGTGCTAGATGATGCTGGACGTTATCCAGGAGGATAAGTTCTATCTGACTTGCTGCAGCTTCTAATGCACATTGTGAGAAGCTCACAGTGTGCAGTAAAATCAGAGAAAGCCGTTTCAGTCCAGGAGAGGAGCCGGTCCAACTGTGCGAGACCGAAGGGGAGGCCGGAGTTCTGCTTTAATGAAGGCTGATTTCTTGCCCGGGTTCCGGCCCCTTCGCTGCGTCACGACTAAAGCCGGCTTCTTTGCACTGCTGGCTGCGATGCGACGTAAAGGGTTAACTGCAGCTATGTGATAACACGGCTTGGGTGTAAAGAGAAGAAATGAGAACTTGAAACCCGAAGGAATAGAAATTCTTGGCGGACCTGCCGGAACATTATTCGCTTCAAGCTGTTCAGTAATTGAGTTCAGCGGTGAAGGGGTTAAAGCGGAACTCCAGGCGAAGTTCTGTGTTCAATAGAAAATCATTAAAGGTAAACTTTACTTGAAATTAGAATTGAGGCATTTAAAGAGACCCTGTCTTCTCGCTCAAGCAGGACAAAGTGACAGGGTCTCTTTAAAGCCCCCTCCCCCAGCCCAGTTATACTCGCCCCTATACCCACTCCCCTGCCCATTGCAGCCTCTGCAAAAATACTTCTGGGTATGGCGGAAGCAGCTGGTCTCCTCCCATGATGCAGTGCTCGGGCCTAAGCGACCAATTACTAAGAGGTTCTCTGCAGCCGCCAATCAGAATCAGACTCTTCCAGGAGACTTAATGTGATTGGTGGCACATCGAGCAGATGGAGAGACATTGTTAGTGAGTAGCAGGCACACCCACCGCACATGCAAGGAGCTGTCTGGATTCTGGCAGCCTTCTGGATACATGAGGTACAATATAACTGGGATACAATGTTAATGGGGTACAATAATACCAGGATACAATATAACGGGAGAAATGTTAACGGGGTACAATATTATTAGGACACCAAATAACTGGGATACAGTGTTAATTGGATACAGCATTACTAGGATACAATATAAATGGGATACAATGTTTATAGGGTACAATCAATGTAACTGGGGTACAGTATTACTAGGATACAATAAAACTCGGATACAAGGTTAATGGGGTACAATATTACTAGGATACAATATAACGGGAGAAATGTTAATGGGGTACAATATTATTAGGACACCAAATAACTGGGATACAGTGTTAAATGGATACAGCATTACTAGGATATAATATAAACAGGATACAAGGTTTATAGGGTACAATCAATGTAACTGGGGTACAGTATTACTAGGATACAATATAACTGGGATACAAGGTTAATGGGGTACAATATTATTTAGGTACAATATAACTGGGAACAATGTTAATGGGGTACAATATTATTGGGGTACAATATAACTGGGATACAATGCTAATGGGGTACAATATTACTAGGATACAATATAACTTGGATACAAGGTTAATGGGGTACAATATTATTGGGGTACAATATAACTGGGAACAATGTTAATGGGGTACAATATTATTAGGGTACAATATAACTGGGATACAATGCTAATGGGGTACAATATTACTAGGATACAATATAACTTGGATACAAGGTTAATGGGGTACAATATTATTTGGGTACAATATAACTGGGATACAATACTAATGGGGTACAATATTGCTAGGATACCATATAACTGGGATACAGTGTTAACTGGATACAGCATTACTAGGATACAATATAAACAGGATACAATGTTTATAGGGTACAATCAATGTAACTGGGGTACAGTATTACTAGGATACAATAAAACTCGGATACAAGGTTAATGGGGTACAATATTATTAGGGTACAATATAACTGGGAACAATGTTAATGGGGTACAATATTATTAGGACACCAAATAACTGGGATACAATGTTAATGGGGTACAATATTACTAGGATACCATATAACTGGGATACAGTGTTAACTGGATACAGCATTACTAGGATATAATATAAACAGGATACAATGTTTATAGGGTACAATCAATGCAACTGGGGTACAGTATTACTAGGATACAATATAACTTGGATACAAGGTTAATGGGGTACAATATTACTAGGATACAATATAACTTGGATACAAGGTTAATGGGGTACACTATTATTGGGTTACAATATAACTGGGAACAATGTTAATGGGGTACAATATTATTAGGGTACAATATAACTGGGAACAATGCTAATGGGGTACAATATTACTAGGATACAATATAACTGGGATACAAGGTTAATGGGGTACAATATTATTTGGGTACAATATAACTGGGATACAATTATAATGGGGTACAATAATACTAGGATTAGATACAATATAACTGGGAACAATGTTAATGGGGTACAATATTATTAGGACACCAAATAACTGGGATACAATGTTAATGGGGTACAATATTACTAGGATACCATATAACTGGGATACAGTGTTAACTGGATACAGCATTACTAGGATATAATATAAACAGGATACAATGTTTATAGGGTACAATCAATGCAACTGGGGTACAGTATTACTAGGATACAATATAACTTGGATACAAGGTTAATGGGGTACAATATTACTAGGATACAATATAACTTGGATACAAGGTTAATGGGGTACACTATTATTGGGTTACAATATAACTGGGAACAATGTTAATGGGGTACAATATTATTAGGGTACAATATAACTGGGAACAATGCTAATGGGGTACAATATTACTAGGATACAATATAACTGGGATACAAGGTTAATGGGGTACAATATTATTTGGGTACAATATAACTGGGATACAATTATAATGGGGTACAATAATACTAGGATTAGATACAATATAACTGGGAACAATGTTAATGGGGTACAATATTATTAGGACACCAAATAACTGGGATACAATGTTAATGGGGTACAATATTACTAGGATACCATATAACTGGGATACAGTGTTAACTGGATACAGCATTACTAGGATATAATATAAACAGGATACAATGTTTATAGGGTACAATCAATGCAACTGGGGTACAGTATTACTAGGATACAATATAACTTGGATACAAGGTTAATGGGGTACAATATTACTAGGATACAATATAACTTGGATACAAGGTTAATGGGGTACACTATTATTGGGTTACAATATAACTGGGAACAATGTTAATGGGGTACAATATTATTAGGGTACAATATAACTGGGAACAATGCTAATGGGGTACAATATTACTAGGATACAATATAACTGGGATACAAGGTTAATGGGGTACAATATTATTTGGGTACAATATAACTGGGATACAATTATAATGGGGTACAATAATACTAGGATTAGATACAATATAACTGGTATACAATGTTAATGGGGTACAATATTGCTAGGATACAATATAACTGACAATTTTACTGGTGAACAAAATTACTGGGGTACAATAGTGATATTGTAGGGATGGGCGGAGTGTACAAGGTTCAGTTCAACGAGCATTACCAAAGTTTGGGTGCGAAATCCAAACCCTATTGAAGTCAATAGTAAGTAAATATTACAAAACAATATAAATAAACAAATAAACAGCATGGGATAATAATATTAATAATAATATAATAAAACAAAAACAAAATGTAATAGTTTTGTTAGGTGAATGGCAGCAATTTTAATAACACTTAAAGGGCAACATTACAATGCAAAATTCCTTGACATAACGTGCCGGAGGGAGGCCCTTAACCTGTCTGTGAAGTGGAACATTTGTGTGATGTATACAACCTGCTACAGCAACACTGACATTTACAGAGGGGAAAAAATGCTGTGTGAGGGCCGGTTCACCCCGTACTCGCACATGAACTCGCACGGTTCCTGTGCAATTCACATGTGGTTCTGTGTGGTGCGATTTCAGCCCATTCATTTTGAATAGGTGAAATCTTACCGCACCAAATGTAGCGCATGCACCACTTTTTAAGATGCACTGTAACCGGATCGCATTGGTGATACGGTGCGGGCAAACGTACTGCGTTTGGGTTGTCGTCAACTTTCCATTGACACCTGCTGCAAATCATAAATGGAGTGTGCTTTGCATGCGGTCTAAATCGTACACGAGGAACGCACGGCGCATTCCTGTGCGATCCATGTGCGGACGTGGTGTGAACTAAAGCTCCCGGTAGCTTCCTTCTGTTTATAAACAAACGTCTGGCAATTCCCTACATCTATACCAAACAGTGTTGTGTCCCCCCTAATGATACATATCCTTGAGTCTGGTATGGATGTCAGGGGGGACGGCATGGAAAAAAACAAGAAAAAATTGAGTATATAATATTGGGATACATTAATACTGGTATATAATATTACTGGGATACAATATTATTGGGACACAATATTACTGGTATATAATATTATTAAGATACAATATTATTGGGATACAATATTACTGGTATATAATATTATTAGGACACAATATTACTGGTATATAATATTATTGGGATACAATATTACTGGTATATAATATTATTGGGATACAATATTATTGGGATACAATATTACTGGTATATAATATTATTAGGACACAATATTACTGGTATAAAATATTACTGGTATATAATATTATTGGGATACAATATTATTGGGATACAATATTACTGGTATATAATATTATTAGGACACAATATTACTGGTATAAAATATTACTGGTATATTATATTATTGGGATACAATATTATTGGTATACAATATTATTGGGATACAATATTACTGGTATATAATATTATTAGGACACAATATTACTGGTATAAAATATTACTGGTATAAAATATTATTGGGATACAATATTATTGGGATACAATATTACTGGTATATAATATTATTGGGATACAATATTACTGGTATATAATATTATTGGGACACAATATTACTGGTATATAATATTATTAGGACACAATATTACTGGTATAAAATATTACTGGTATATAATATTATTAGGACACAATATTACTGGTATAAAATATTACTGGTATAAAATATTATTGGGATACAATATTACTGGTATATAATATTATTGGGACACAATATTATTGGGATACAATATTACTGGTATAGAATATTATTGGGATACAATTTTATTGGGATACACTATTATTGGAATACAATATTACTGGGATACAATATTATTGGGATACAATATTACTGGTATATAATATTATTGGGACACAATATTACTGGTATATAATATTATTGGGATACAATATTATTGGGATACAATATTACTGGTATATAATATTATTAGGACACAATATTACTGGTATAAAATATTACTGGTATATAATATTATTAGGACACAATATTACTGGTATAAAATATTACTGGTATAAAATATTATTGGGATACAATATTACTGGTATATAATATTATTGGGACACAATATTATTGGGATACAATATTACTGGTATAGAATATTATTGGGATACAATTTTATTGGGATACACTATTATTGGAATACAATATTACTGGGATACAATATTATTGGGATACACTATTATACTGGGATACAATTTTAATGGGATACACTATTATTGGAATACAATATTACTGGGATACAATATTATTGGAATACAATATTACTGGGATACAATATTATTGGGATACAATATTACTGGAATACAATATAACTGGGATACATAATGACTGGGATACAGTATTACCGGAATACAATATTAATGGGACAAATCTTACTGGAATACAATATTATTGGGATACAATAGTAATGGGATACAATATTAAAGGTATGCAATATTACTGTGATACAATAATAATAGGATACAATTTTCCTGGTATACAATATTACCAGGATACACTATTACTGGGATACAATGCTAATGGGATACAGTATCACTGGCATACAATATTGCTAGGATACGACAATAATGCGGTACAATGTTCCTGAAATACAATATCACTGGAATACAATATTACTAGGATACAATAATTAATAGAATACAATATTCCTGAGATACAATATTTCTTGGATACAATATGAATAAAATACAATATTAATGCGATACAATCATACTGGAATACAATACTGCTGGGATACAATAATAATGGGATAGAATATTCCTGAAATACGATATCACCGGGATACAATATTACCAGGATACAGTATTCCTGGGATACAACACTTTTCATAACCTCCCAATTCATTATCCAGTAAGTAAATATTTTTTCCGGTCGGATGCGTCCGACTGTTTGATGGACCACACAAAGTATTGAGTTATTAACATCAGTTATGCAAATTGTTGCAAATAGCCGTGTCAGCATAATCCCGGCTCTCCATTCCCACAATCCATGCAAATACACCGATCCGGGGACATCATTTGTTTATACCGTCCAGGATGGGCCCCGGCAGTTTTTGAGGAATTAGAAGGGAATTAGTTGGAAGGCTGTGAGTGGGTGAAGTTGGGTGCCAACTGGGGGCCTGGTGGGGGGGTGGAGCAGCAGGTACAGACACCTGTGTGGGATAGGAATTTGTATGTCAGGAGGATAAAGCTGTGGAACCAGTATGGATCTCACCATTGTAATCCCCTCTGTCCTCTCCCAGAATCCTCTGCTGCTGGAAATGGTGTTGCTCTACCATAGGCTCCAAAACTAAAACCGGCTCCACGGAACAGAACTGTCAGTCTTACAGAGACAACATAAACATAACTATAGTAAAGATATTTCTCCTCTGGTCATGTTTCGTATTTCTAGAGCCTGCGCAGACAGATGGGTGGGGGAGGGACAGGAGATTATATTATAAAACCATTTTTTAAGAGAACCTGTCAGAGAGCAAACATGTCCCTAGTTCTCTGGTCTGTCAGGTGTAAGTGGATCTTTGACATTATTATTGACATTTGTAGATTATGAAGCACATAGTGTCACTCCAAGGTTCCCCTTAGCCCATCAGCACCCTCCTCTACAGTGAAACGGGCCCAAAACCTTCCCCATGTGAGTCAGACTTATCTGGTGTTCAAGAGAAGGAGAGAGGACGGGTCACATCATCTACAGAACTATCCATATCTACAACTCACAGAGATTGGAGATGAATTATGTAATAATGATGTGTGCAGGAAACAGTCTATAAACTACCAACCAGCATGGACAACTACCAGAAGGAATCACTACCCTCCCATACCGTCCGATACCCTCTGATACCCTCCAATACCCTCTGATACAATCCAATAACGTCCTATACCCTCCAATACCCTCCAATACTGTCCAATACCCTCCCATACCGTCCGATACCCTCTGATACCCTCCAATACCCTCTGATACAATCCAATAACGTCCTATACCCTCCAATACCCTCCAATACTGTCCAATACCCTCCAATACCGTCCGATACCCTCTGATACCCTCCAATACCCTCTGATACAATCCAATAACGTCCTAGACCCTCCAATAACCTCCGATACTGTCCAATGCCCTCCGATACCCTCCAATACCCTCCGATACCCTCCAATACCGTCCAATACCCTCAAATACCCTCCAATACTGTCCGATACCCTCCAATACTGTCCAATACCCTCCGATACCCTCCAATAACCTCCGATACCCTCCAATACCATCCAATACCCTCAAATACCCTCCAATACTGTCCGATACCCTCCAATACTGTCCAATACCCTCCGATACCCTCCAATACCCTCCAATACCGTCCAATACCCTCAAATACCCTCCGATACTGTCCAATACCCTCTGATACCCTCCAATACCCTCTGATACCACCCAATACCATCCTATACCCTCCAATAACCTCTGATACTGTCCAATACCCTCCAATACCCTCTGATACCTTCCAATACTGTCCAATACCCTCCAATACTGTCCAATACCCTCCGAAACCGTCCAATACCCTCCAATACCCTCCAATACCCTCCAATACCCTCAAATACCCTCCGATACTCTCCAATACCCTCCAATACCCTCTGATACGGTCCAATACCCTCCAATACCCTCGGATACCGTCCAATACCCTCCGATACCCTCCAATAACCTCAGATACCATCCATTACCCTCCAAAATCCTCTGATATCATCCGATACTGTCCAATACCCTCAATACCCTCCAATACCATCCAATATTGTGCAATACTGTCCAGTACACTCTGATACGTTCAATACCCTTCGATACCCTCCAATGCCATCCAATGCTGTGCGACACCGCCCAATACCCTCTGATACGTCCGATACCGTCCAATACCCTCAATACCCTCCAATACCATCCAATCCTCCAATACCATCCGATATCCTCTGATACCATCCAATACCCTCCAGGTATCTATCTATCTATCATTCTATATATCATTCTAATATCTATATATCGATGATTTTTCTTTCTTTCTTTCTTTCTTTCTTTCTTGATCTTTCTTTCTTTCTTTCTTTTTTCTTTCTTTCTTTCTTTCTTTCTTTCTTTCTTTCTTTCTTTCTCTCTCTCTCTTTATCTCTTTCTTCCTTTCTTTCTCTCTCTCATTCTCTCCATGTCTATCTCACCAGATTTAACCTTACCAGTAGATAATTATGGAGAAACTTTTTGTGGTTTCTTGGTAGCGGGTTATTTGCAGATTTTTTTCCCCCCACAACACCTCGGTTATTTCTTTCTTTCTTTCTTTCTTTCTTTCCTTCCTTTCTCTAATGTATCTATCTATCTATCTATCTATCTATCTATCTATCTATCTATCTATCTATCTATCTATCTATCTATCTATCTATCTATCAATCTCTTGGTGTATCTGTAGATTGGATTCTGTGATGTAGAAATATAGTACAGCGATGATGGTCCAGCTGTGCTGGAATTGGAGGGATTTGGTGACATTGTGACATCACACTGCAATGACATTGTTCTGTCCCCCATCGGTCTGTACATGTACCATCTGTCTACGGGGCCACAACCTATGAACCCGTGTATGGAGGAGGTCAGGGATGGGCGGGGGGGGGGGGTCCTGTGAAGGTATGAGGCCGGATTACGTCCCCTCTGTATTCCCAGTATAACATTCTCTGGCCCTACTGGGCTCCGGGGGCCCCGCGTGTCACGCTCGCAGTCCTCATGCTCATCCTCGCAGTCCATGGGGTTGTTACATTGTATAATCACACAATCCATCCGTTTCCACCAAGTGATCTTTCTAGGTATTTTGAGGCCTCCTGCGCGCTCCTGGCAGGAAAAAACGCAGCTTAAAAAATGGGCCAAAAGCCATGTTTTGTACACGCGTTTAGGCACATTTAGATGCGTTTAGCGTTTGGGTGTTCATTGATTCCATTGGCCAGAATATTCATTTATTCTGGCCATTGGAATGAATGAACGCTCAAGCGCTACACGCGTTTAGCAGTGTTTTTTGTGCCCAAAATCTCTTCTGAACCCGCTGGTGTTGCATTTTTTTTTCAGCCTGTGCAGGTGTCAGGTTTTTATTTTTTTGCTGTCTGATTCACCCTCTCTATTGGTCCTGGTGACAGTTGTGACTAGGACAGAAAGTGATGAGAAAATCCGACACCGACTTGTACAGTTGTCACCAGAACAGGAATAGAAAGGAAATCTTCCAATAGGGACACCTGTTCTGGTGACAACTTTCTAAGAGGGAATCTTTTCTCACTTCCTGTTGTGTCTCCAGGACAGGAAGTGAAGAAAAATGTCCCTAACCTGTGTCTCCCAGCCTAAAAAAAAAAAAAAAAAAAAGGGAAGAGGGCCACGCACCAATGACCTGAACATTTTCAATAAAGCTTTATTGTTCGGAAAGACACGCACAAAAGAAGCCCCATCTGGGAACCTCCGCACTTTGGAGACTGGCAGACAGTGGGCCTATTGACTTCAATGGACATGCTTGGCAAGCAACACCGCCTATCAAATATGACATGCTGTATAAAATTTGGATGGTGTCGGAGGGTAATGGACGGTATCAGGGGGGAGGGGGGGTGTTGGAGGGCATTGAATGGTATCGGAGGGTATTGAATGTTATCGGAGGGTATTGAATATTATCAGAGGGTATTGGAAGGTATCGGAGGGTATTGGATGGTATCGGAGGGTATTGAATGTTATGGGTAGGTAATTGGATGGTATCGGAGGGTATTGGATGTTATCGGAGGGTATTGAATATTATCGGAGGGTATCGGAGGGTATTGGACAGTATCGGAGGGTATTGAATGTATTGGATGGTATTGGACGATATCGTACGGTATCGGATGGTATCGGAGGGTATTGGAGGGCATTGGATGGTATTGGATGATATCGGACGGTATTGGAGGGTACTGGGTGGTATCGGAGGGTATTGGGCGGTATTGGAGGGTATTGGATGGTATTGGAGGGTATTGGGTGGTATGGAGGGTATTGGGCGGTATCGGAGGGTATTGGGCAGTATCAGAGGGTATTGGATGGTTTCAGAGGGTATCGAATGTTATCGGAGGGTATTGGACGATATCAGAGGGTATCGGAGGATATTGGACGGTATCGGAGGGTATTGAATGTTATCGGAGGGTATTGGAGGGGATCGAAGGGTATTGGATGGTATCGGAGGGTATTGGATGGTATCGGAGGGTATTGGATGGTTTCGGAGGGGATTGGATGATATCGGACTGTATTGGATGGTATCGGAGGGTATTGGACGGTATTGGAGGGTATGAGAGGGTATTGGACGGTATCGAAGGGTATTGAATGTTATCGGAGGGTATTGGATGGTATCGGAGGGTATTGAATGTTATCGGAGGGTATTGGATGGTATCAGACGATATTGGACGGTATCGGAGGGTATTGAATGTTATCGGTGGGGAACTGGATGGTATCGGAGGGTATTAAATGTTATCGGAGGGTATTGAATATTATCAGAGGGTATAGGAAGGTATCGGAGGGTATTGGATGGTATCGGAGGGTATTGAATGTTATGGGTAGGTAATTGGATGGTATCGGAGGGTATTGGATGTTATCGGAGGGTATTGAATATTATCGGAGGGTATCGGAGGGTATTGGACAGTATCGGAGGGTATTGAATGTATTGGATGGTATTGGACGATATCGTACGGTATCAGATGGTATCGGAGGGTATTGGGGGGCATTGGATGGTATTGGATGATATCGGACGGTATTGGAGGGTACTGGGTGGTATCGGAGGGTATTGGGCGGCATTGGAGGGTATTCGATGGTATCGGAGGGTATTGGGTGGTATCGGAGGGTATTTGGCGGTATCGGAGAGTATTGGGCGGTATCAGAGGGTATTGGATGGTGTCAGAGGGTATTGGATGGTTTCAGAGGGTATCGAATGTTATCGGAGGGTATTGGACGATATCAAAGGGTATCGGAGGATATTGGACGGTATCGGAAGGTATTGAATGTTATCGGAGGGTATTGTAGGGTATTGGAGGGTATTGGATGGTATCGGAGGGTATTGGATGGTATCGGAGGGGATTGGATGGTATCGGATTGTATTGGACGGTATCGGAGGGTATTGGACGATATTGGAGGGTATGAGAGGATATTGGATGGTATCGAAGGGTATTGAATGGTATCGGAGGGGATTGGATGGTATCGGAGGGTATTGGATGGTATCGGAGGGTATTGAATGTTATCGGAGGGTATTGGATGGTATCGGAGGGTATTGGGCAGTATCGGAGGGTATTGGACGGTATCGGAGGGTATTTGGCGATATAGGAGGGTATTGGGCAGTATCGGAAGGTATTGGGTGGTATTGGAGGGTATTTGGCGGTATCGGAGGGTATTGGGCTGTATCAGAGGGTATTGAGTAGTATCGGAGGGTATTGGGCTGTATCAGAGGGTATTGAGTAGTATCGGAGGGTATTGGGCGGTATCGGAGGGTATTTGGCGGTATCGGAGCGTATTGGGCGGTATCAGTGGGTATTGGACGGTATCAGAGGGTATTGGATGGTTTCAGAGGGTATTGAATGTTATTGGAGGGTATTGGATGATATCAGAGGGTATCGGAGGGTATTGGACGGTATCGGAGGGTATTGAATGTTATCGGAGGTTATTGGAGGGTATCGGAGGGTATTGGATGGTATCAGAGGGGATTGGATGGTATCGGACTGTATTGGACGGTATCGGAGGGTGTTGGATGGTATCGGAGGGGATTGGATGGTATCGGACTGTATTGGATGGTATCGGAGGGTATTGGAGGGTATTGGACGGTTTTGAAGGGTATTGAATGTTATCGGAGGGTATTGGATGGTATTGGATGGTATCGGAGGGTATTGAATGTTATCAGAGGGTATTGGATGGTATTGGATGGTATCGGAGGGTATTGGGCATTATCGGAGGAAATTGGACGGTATCGGAGGGTATTGGATGATAT